>JABUQX010060398.1:5000-50293 GCA_015478945.1 Trachelipus rathkii
TACGACATCTAGTGCAGAGGGGATATAACGTTGTCAAGTTTGGAATCTGAATTTATATTGCATAAGATTTGGGTGGTGGCCCTGATCTGCTCCGGGCGAGGTTAATTTGGTTTCTTCGGGACAGTGATCTTCTGGTAGGGAGATGTTTGGGGATGGTGTTTTGTAGATTTTTATTGGTAGGTTTTTTAGATATGTGTTAGTTAATTGTGTTTGGATGTGAGAGAGCCAAGACCCATGTGGGGGAGGAATGTTGTAGATGTCATTATAAAGTTTGGCTGGTGAGGAGGGGGGGGGATTTGAGTCTGTGTCGGGGTTGGGGGTTGGAGAGTATTTGGTGGCTTGGATGGGTTGGATTGAGTGTTTTTTGGAAAAATTGTTGTCCCTACATGTTTTCAAGTGAGTAGGGATGGGAAGGATTGTGTGTCTCGTCATGTAGATGCTGGATGGGGGTGTTTAGTACAAAAATTGATCAGAGTAAGGGCAGTGTTTTGCTGTTACTTGCCAAAAATATCATTTGGCTTTGATAGTCCTGACCATTCATTCAGGGAGGCTAGTTTATATTAGTTCTGAGGATTTGTTGTAGATTGGGTAAGGGTGTGTTTTCTGTCGCTGAAAGTTGTGTTGGGAGAGAGTTCGGGGGGTGTTTAATTTCCGTTGGGTTGAGGAAGTATTTGGTCGATTGTGGGGAGAAAGTCCATATGGTGGTCGTAAAGTGATTCCTAATTATTTTTGGGGTTTTGTTTTAGGGGGAGGGGGTTGTTGTTTAAGTAGACTATTGATGGAGGGAGAATTGGTGACGGTCAGTGGTTTAGGAGGGTAGTGGAGGATTTAAATGGGGGAAGCTGTCATTCTATAGGTGAGTAGCCAAGTTTCTAATAATTGTAGGTTTTCTTGGGTGTGCTGGGGTGGCTGTGTTTACAAGTGGATGTTGGGAAATGAGCTTGATGTCGTCTGCATAAGTAATTAGTTTGGTGGATTGCTTGTTAGGGGTGGGCAGATCTGCTGTAAAGAGATTGAAAGGAATGGAGAGGAGGAATGGCGCCCTGGGTACGGATTTTGCCTGAGGCATGAGCGTGAGGGTGGTTTTTATGGAGACTTTGGCTATCTATTGGTAAGGAAATTGGAAAGCCACTTTTTTATCATTGGTTTCTAGGGGGGATTGAAGAATTTTTTGTATAAGGATAAATGTGGGACAGTGTCAAAGGCTTTGTGGATGTCCGATGGCTGTAAGTATGAATCTGTGTGATGGATTGGTTGAGGCCATTAATTATGTGTTGTGTGAGGGAAGTGAGGGCTGTTGTTGTTGAATGATTGCCTTTATATATATATATATATATATATATAAAATATTTCTTTTTTCAGAATATGTATATATATATATATAATATATTATTATATATATAATATATATATATATATATAATTATTTATATATATATATATATATATATATATTATATATATAGTATATAATATATATATATATTCATATATAATATATATTATATATATATATTTAATATATATATTATATATATATACTATAAAATTTTCTTTTTTCAGAAAATGGTTTCTCGGTTTAGAAGGACCTTTGGTGGGAATTAAAATGGCCATTGTGCTTGCAAACAAATTAGAGTTTAAGAAGGAAATTTTAAGATCGAGAGATCTTGATCTCAAATATATTTTGCGGTTTAATGGAACTGAACCTTGGTTTGAAAATATGGAGGAGAAAGTATTAGATACATTGAAGAAATTGCCATTTGGGTTGAGAGAAAAAATACCAACATCTATAGTTGTTTTTTGTCTGTCGCAATCTATAGAATGGGCAAAATTTCATAAGGAAGTATTTGATTTGCCCGTGGATTATAGTTGTAACTTCCTCACAAGTTCCTTTTTTACCTCGAATGGAATAATTAATAAAGAAAAGGCTGCGAGAGAGATTTTGAAGGACACTGAAATAAGCTCTGCCATTAGATATTGTATAGCTTGTTATTACTGTTTTTCTGATGTCATTTCTGCTTTGTGGGAGCAACTACCAGAAGACACCAAACGTAAAATTGACAATGGATCATATGAACGTGCTTTAGGTATCTGTGGGAACAATAAGATGGTGGAATTGTGGTCTCAGTTTTTGCTGGGAAAACACCAAATTATGATGGAAGATGGGGAGACTTTTTCATTATACAAATTTAAGAAATCTTTAGAGAGGTATTCTTCATTGAATGATTCTTCAGAGAATAATTATGAATCATATGAAAACTGCAAAGATGTGCCATTTAAAAATTGCTTTAAAGAGCTGAATGAGTTAGATATAAAGGATGCTGTGAATTTTTCTAGACATGAGCTGACGGATATCTTGAGTGATTTGGAGAATTTTGATGTTCTTAGTGATACAACAGCTGCTTTATTTCCCCTTCAGTTAAGTTTACCATTTCTGCCATATATTGAAATGATAAAATTTTTGCTAAGTCATTTAGATGAGAAGCAGTTAAGGGTATTCTTCCAGCCAGATATGTTGTATTTTGTATTGTTTCATATGTTAAATTGGCCTTATCCAGACTTGTTTATGGATATTGTGAATCAATTTTTAGATATATTACCGAAAAATAAATTTTGCTTGCTGCTCGAAAGGATAGTGTGTTTGATGAAGAATGATGTTTCTGGTAAATTATGGAATTATCGTAACATTTTGAAAGACTTTTGGACTGTAAGTTCTTCATCTTTAAAAACTTTTTTCTTCCGTTTTGAAGGCATAATTAAAATAGATTATGATATGTTTAGTGAGGAGAGAAATGATTATCTTGAATCTGTTCGTCACTTCGAATTTAAAGACCTAATTGGTAGGTCTGTGATATGTGATCTTTTTAGATCTCCATTTACCATTGAAGATGAAAAAATTATAAGACTGATTTTTGAGAGTGCAACCTTGGAAGAGAAATCGGCTTTTGTTAGAACAAAAGGGAATGCAATAGGGAGAATAGCGTTTGATGCTTGTGATCTAAGGATAATCGATTATTTTATTGAACTTTGTATACCGAAAGAAAGAATTATAAGTTTCAAAAAGGGACTATTTAATGATAAGAATGTAAAGCAATGTTTAAACCACTTAGTTATTTATGACGATGTGTTGGAAGAGTTTCAAAATATTCTGAATTGGGCGTTGTGTGCAAAAGAGATAAAAGAATGGCAGCAAAGTTTTTTACTATATTTGAAACAAAAAATTTTTTGCTACTTTACCTCTGATGATTTAAAACGTATTGATAAGTTTTTGGAATGGAGTCTGTCTTCAGATGAAATTAAAGATTTTAAAGAAAGTTTAGTTTCAGATGTGGAAAACATTGCAAATCGTTATAGGAACTCATTGATAAAAGAGAATTTTCAAGAGATTGATTGCCTTTTGAAGTGGATTTTTTCTTCAGAAAATGAAATCGTAAAGTTTAAAATAGGTTTGGCATTTGAAATTGTTCGCCATATGGATTATTCTTTTACTACCAATGGTTTAAGCTTACTTCAAAAATTTGTTAACTGGAACACTCTCCCTGAAGAAAAATGTAAAGATTTTAAAAGACAGGTTGCATTTAGAGAAGAAATGATTGAATTCTACAGTAAGTTTGTTGCCCAAAGTCAATTACATCAAACAGATGAATTCATTCAGTGGGCAGAACTGACAGAGACAGAAGTTAAAGAATTTAAGAAAATTTTAGTTGCAAAAAGAAATGTAATTTCCGCTTGTGCTTCTTATATAGTAAATGGTAAACCAGGTTTTATTAAGGAATTGCTCAATTGGATCCAATTTTCAGAAGAGGAAGTTAGGGAATTTTATTCTCTTTTGCCAGAGAAACTTAATCTATATATTAATATTACTGAAAAAAAGACTAAATTTAGTATAAAAAACCTTTTTAGTGGGTTTCCTTTGTCTGAGAATGAAATAAAAAGACACAAGAAAAATATACTTTCTAAAAACATTGACATTATTGAATATTTTGTAATGGAAAACAAGTGGGATGAGGTTGAAGAGCTTTTAAGTTGGGGTTTAACCTCCGAAACGAAAGTTTGTATTACTGTATGTTTGAATTTAATTTTAATTTTACGTGAGAGATTTGATGATGTCGACAAGTTCTGTAATTTAATAGGCATTTACAGCAGCTTAAAAAAGACAATACTGAATAAAATTATATTTGACAGTCGGATTTACCAAGTTGTCGCAGGATTGTTTGTTTTATTGTGCCCTTATAGAATTGTGAGAATGTTAAACTTTTTGTTTTAAAATTTTTGGGTTCATTCACATGAAATAGTATTCCACAAATTGGGAGGGAAAAGTGTTTTTTTTTTAAATCGGATATGATGAAAACCCCAAAAAAACAAAGGAGAGTGCTATGAATACCAACATGCTTTTGCCAAGCCAGAAAATATTCAAGGGCCACGGACCTATTACGAATACAAGAAACATTTTCAGATTACGAGGTTTTCGTTGGTTGTTTTTATGTAAAAAATTTGTGGCAGGATTCCCAAACGGTTTGTTCCCCAAGAAATATGATTGACAACGCATTCCAAATAAATCGGAAGCTTCCAAAAAACAGAAAAAGAAAAACGGTTAACTTTCTCATTCATAATACCACAAATGAAAACTAAAGAGGGCCCGGGCCATTGCTTTGGAAGGTCATTTTTTTTAAATGGTTCCTGGTTCTTTCTCAGAAACTTGGGTTTATAGAAAAACTGAAATTTTTTTTTTTATGTTAAAGTTTTTTGAATTAAAAATTTAGAAATATTTCCTTAAACCAACATGCTCACAAATGTTCCTTATCTGTACTCAAATTTGTCTAAAATATATTTTACAATTACCCTCTCCCCGAATTTGGGTGAGTGTGTGTTGCATACGCAGAACAGAGAAAGTTTGAGGAGGGTGAAATTATGACCGCCCAAAGGTTCCCGAAAAAGAAAAAGCCCAGCCCTTACCCCCGTCCCCTTATAACCCATTAAGGGGAGAACTCTTCGCCAGGTCAAGAAAAATCCCACCCTAGAAGTCTTTCACAGGAACTGGACATCTCGTCCAATGTAGGTTATCCCTGGGGCCCAAAGTCACAAAACCATTTACCCCCTCACATAAACTCCGTCATATACTCCTATTATGCACTTTTATTCTCGTCTCTTCCAAACTCACATTTCTCTTTTCCTCAGGGCATTCCTTTACTGACTCAATCCCTTTTCTTTCTCCCAACCGGTCGATTCCCAGCACACCACACTATACATCCCGGCTTTAACAACCGGCTGTCATCCCATCCCTTTGCATATGGACCAAACCCATGTTAATGTACTCTCGCTTATTTACTCAGACTGGCCACACCTTTCCGCTAAGATACCCCAAGCGCCACAGGTCGGCCTCCTCCCAAGGAATCCGGCCCTTGAAATTATTGAATGTCCCAGATGCTTTGACCCTGGGACAGATGGTGACTGAAATCACTAGGAGCAAGCGAGACAATTTCCATGGCCTGGTTGCATTTTATGCAGATATTTGAAGCGATCTGGCCAAGTTTAAACCTATATTTGTAAAATTGCAGATTTGGTGGTTTGGCTTCATCTTAGTTTTGCCCCAAAAGAATGATTGACTACAGGAAAATACTGTTTCCTAAAATTTTCAATTGATATTTGAAATAGAATTTAAGTATATGTTTGTTTTTAGAAGCTGTATTTTAGCTATTTGACATATGCTATTATGTAATGATTCTTCTTTAATTAATGAGGAGGGGTCTGATGGGGTTGTTTGTATTAATTTTTTTTTTGTATATAAAGCTTTTGGGAAAGATGAGAGGTTGTTTTTAAACCCTGTGGTTTTTTAGCCAGTGGTTTGGGGAAGTGGCAGTGTACATGGGGGTGTTCGGTTTTTAAGCGTAGAAAACTGGATGCTGACCTTATCGTATTGTAAGTGTTTCATATAAGGGTTATGATTTTTTTGTTTTTTCTTGTAAGTGTTGTAGTTGTGCATCCTGTTATAAATCTGAGTGCCTTATTTTGGATGGTTTGAAGTTTTCTCATGTTTCCTTTGATTATAATGGCGCCACATAGGTGACGCCGTAATGTAGGTGTTGGAAGGATGTATTTTTTAGATTGGTTGGAGGTGGGTTTATTGTTTTTCTCTCATGTCCCCCCCAGTGACCAGCTTATAAGTTTCTTAGCATGTTGTTTTAGTTTCCTATTTGCTGTTGTTCTTATGTTTTCAATGTGTTTTGTGAAGGCTTTGTGAAGGTTTTTTGTGATGTGGTTTCGACTGAAAAGAATTTTTTAGGTGTTTTGTCTTATTCGGCTTATTTGTTGTTTAAGAAGATTTGAGGGTTAGTAGTACTAAGTTGGAGATCTATTGTGATTAATATTGAAAAAAGTACAGTGGTAGCAAGACAGATACAAAACAAACAAAGTTAAACTTACCCACATGTTCTCTTGTTTTGATTGGGATTTTCAGGTATTTTAAATATGGAAAAAGAAAAGTTACTTTTGTACTAAGTATGCCAAAGATACTTATGTTAATTTTTAACGTTAAACAAACAAGAACTTAATTATTTGTGGTGCCCACTCCTGATCTACACTTTGATACGTTATAAGGTAAACACTCACGGTACAATATGTTCAGTACAAGAAAAGGGCACCCTCTTATACTGACTCTTACGGGGGTACATACGAGTGGTTACCACTAAGTGAGATACGTCCATATTATGGCATCCACAATTTACAATAGTGTAACACAAAAGTTTACTACACCACTACCACGATATACATTACTTTATTCATTACTTTCTTAGAACTTAATCACTGAAAGAAAAAGAAAATAAAGAAATAAATAAAAGTTATAAACAAGGGACATAGAGTTCGCTCTTAACTTTCAACTTGGTCGACACAGTAGGTAGAGGAAAAAAGGAAACCACTTTCATCTTCTTCTCTTCTTCCAAATCTCACATACAGGAATGAGACACAGAAAAAAGGAAAAACCACAAGGTTCACTTCTCAAAACCTAGGAATAGGATAGATACAGACATAAGACATTTAAAAACTTTATCAAATATGATAGATGGATTTGTAGGTGATGGCCAGACATTCTTCTTTTAGTCCAGCAAGTTTGGAATATTTGGGGTTAGGTGTCTTGCAAGTCTGATGAAGAATTAGCATCTGTATATAACGCTAGGTGTCTGGCTAGATTGCAACAGTTTCTGTACGACCCACAACGCCACTGTATTTTGCGGGGTGGTGATTGTGATAGTCATTTAGCCCGCAATACCCATCATCTGTTAATTATATACGATTTATTGTGGTCTGTTTTCACATGTACCTCCTGGGTTGGTGGTTTTTAGCATAGGGTCAGATATATAACAGGTAGGGTATTTCTCTATCGAAGCTCTGCGTGAGGATTGCCTCCAACCACTCATAAGTGTACTGCCAATTTGTTTTGCCTCTAACCGTCTGTACTGGACTACTCGTGTACTTTCGTTGGTTGTGCAGTGTTGGTTATTTTTGCTGGCTCTGCTATGATTCTACCCACCACGAGTGCGAAGCCACAAGCATGCATACCCTTGAAATTCTATTTGGTGTGGGATGGTGCGGAGTATACCTTAATTCACTCTCCCATGTGTGGATTCTACGCTGGTTCTCTCCTCGCGCTCTCCTCGCAATTTAAGAGAGTGTGTGACGCATGAGGTCGATACATAGATATACATTTGAGCTATTTTCAAGGTCCCCAAGTCTGAATGTGTGTTGTGAGAGAGGCACTCAGTGGGTGTGCGTTCTCTGGTGTGTGACTCTCTCTTCGAGAGAGTTTTGTTTGGTGATGTGTGTGGTCTCTCTGTGTGTGTGCTCTGAGTGTGCGTGTGTGTTTCAGGGTCGTAATGGCTCTCATAGTATAACAGACTTTAGTTTGAACTCTTTGACACAGATGTAAAGTAATAAAACTTTTTTTATGGAACCAGGTGGGTTAACATGGGGTCTGCCCTTAAAGTGGTATTAAGTGGCGGATGTTACCGAAAGTTGAGAATGTTGCTCAGTCCAGTGCTGGCGAGTTTAAGTGTGTGCGGTCAGTATTGTACTTGGTGTGTTTATCTTATTAGTCCCGTGACTTCTCTCCTACTTCGCCTTTATATTTATTTCTATATATAATTTATGGTACTCTTGTATAAGGGTGCGGTTAGTAAGGGGAACTGTAGAAACTAGATGTGTAGTGAGGTTTACGTTTCGTTTTGTTGTTTGTGGGAGTTAATAGTTTGATTTTTATGGATTCATGTGTGGAAGATTGGTTAGTTTTTGCATTTTTCAGAATTTTTTATTGTATACCACAGTTATATTGTGGGCATTCTGTTTTCTGTTAGAAATGTTTGAAGTTGTTTGAGGTGGTGCTGCTTTGGTAAGTTCATTTGATTTGTGTGGTTTAAATTATTAATTTGGGTTATTGTTTGTTGTGTTTTCTGTGTTGATTTTTTAATTAAGTTACATTGTTTGATCAGGTTTGAGATTTCAGGTGTAGTGTTGGGTTGTATTTTTTGAGGAATCCCCGAGGTATATTTTGGTTTGCTGCTTTTTGAATTCGTGACGGGAAGTTTTGGATAGCTGTGTTTAGTGTAGAGGTAGTTATAGGTTGTATGTTTTCTATGAATTTGGAGAATTTTGTTCAGTCTGCTTTCTTGAAGTTTGTATAAGTTTTCCTGAGGGAGTGGTTAGTTTTGTTATTATTTTGGTATTTTATAATTATGGGTAAATGGTCGGAGTTTTGTGTGTAGATTTGGTGGTCAAAATGTTAGGTCTGGGGTGGAATTCTGGTGTAGAAATTTCTATTGTTGAGGATGTTTAGGTGATCTAGATTTGATATTAAGTGATTTCCTCAATGATCAGCGTTTTGGTCTTTGTACCATGTAGGGTGCTGGGCTTTGAAATCTACCTCCCATTATGAGGTTTGTGATGTGGGTTAGATATGGTGCGTAATTCCTGGGGCAGTGAGGTGAGGTGTGATGAGGGATATAAAGGTTTATTATGTTGTGTAGCTTTTTGTTGATCATTGTGGTGAAAGATTGGATTTTTGAGGTGTTGTCGTTTAGTGATGCTGTTGTGAGTGTCCGTCGCGGTCCCGTGAAGCTCTAGGTTGGATTTTTATGACTCCGACGAGTTCTCACTAAAAGGTATAAAAGGGTGGGTTTTCTTTTCGACTTGCGTCATATTCTTTACTACTTTTCTGTTTTCAGTGCATGCTACGCGCCTTACCCCCAGTCTTGGGAAGAGGTGGGTGATGATGATGATGATGATATATATTCTGAGTGGAATCAAAAGTATGTATGACGATAGTGAACCATGTGTAAGAATAAATGGATTCGAAAGTGATTGGCTTAATATTAATAGCGAAGTGAGGCAGGGATGTGTTATGTCTCCTTGCTTATTTAATTTGTATATGGATGGGGTTTTAAAAGAATTATAGGTGGGGTGGCAAGGGATGGTGTTAGAATAATGGAGAATGGAACGAGAGAGTGGAGGGTGCCCCTACCTATATATGCGGATGATTTGGTTTTATGTGGCGAATCTGAAGAGAGTTTGAGAGGATTGGTAGAGAGATTTGGCAGGGGGGTATGCGTAAAAGGAGTTTGAAAGTAAACGTAGTTAGTGCGAGTTGTGAGTGAGGACAGTCCTCTGTGTGAAGAAGATACTACTGTCATTTTGAGAAATCTCCAGCAGAAAAGATTTTTTCTGCTACAAACATTTAATGTTAGATTTCCTCTTTATCGGTCTTCGCCTGACACCCCAAATACCTCGGGTGGGTACTTGCTGACCTTTAGCCACCCCCATATCCACTTTCAAAGGTGAAAAAGGGTTTCTTCCCCGAACCCAGACGTTGCTTAAAAATGCCAACGCGCGGTTTAGTCATCCCGAAAATACTGTAAGGGACCGCATGACATATGCTCAGTTCTGTGCGAGAATTTTTATATCCCTGTTTAAAACACGCCACACTGAAAAAACTGGAAAGAGGACCCCCACAGTGCTTCTGCTTTAAAATGCCCGTCTGTAACTGTTTGAACAGGAAGGTTTTGGAATTATTTGCATCATACAAAAAATTTGAACAGGCGAGAGATTGCCATACCAGACTAAAAGACAAATATCCCACAAGAAAAGGCAATCTTATTCAACAGTTGCAGCAAGTACCCCCCCCTGCCTTCGCTTGTTAATCCACCAACACAATTTCATTCTTAGTACTACTCTTTCCCTAAATTCTAGTGAAACTCTAGTAGTTACTGCAACCTGTCCTACTGCGTCGCTTAAACTACCGACTCCTCAAATAATCCAAAAGCAGCCCTTGATCCAATCTTCTGTTCAAAATGCCATCAACAACCCTACTCCGAGTACTAGTTTTCAACCAACTAATTGAAATTAAGTTGGTTCATCCAATACAAAGCTTGGAGAGCATTTCCTGCCAAGACACTATGTCCTCCCGATGAGTCAAAACTCACGTAAGAGGCCTGCATCTATGTCCCCTAACCTGTCTCCCACCGTTACCCAATCTCCTGAAAAAGATGTTCATAAACACAGAAAAGATTAATCACAAAGCTAAAGATTATTCGCTAAATATAAAACATTCGAATTTCTAAAGCAAATCACACTGACCACAGATGAAAAATATGCAATTCAGAAGAGACCTTATCATAAGTCTATTCCTGAGAACAAAAGCAGCGACTTCAATAGATTGTACCCAAACAATCACAGCTATTGAACAACCCACCAACTAATTCTCTGATGGCTTGTAGGATTATCTCAGCTCTTCCTAATCCTCTTATAACTCTTCTTCCGAATATCCTACCTCAGTACTCCCTAAGGATTCTACGCCTTATCGGATGAAATGAATCATAGTTCCGAAATGGAGTCTGATATGACGACTCGAGAGAGAGAGATGAATGTAAAACCGTTCAACGCAAGCGGTCCAAGCGTTCTAAATCTGTTGATGGCACGAAATTGTCAAGTTTTGAAGAATCATCACCCGATGGCTCACTAACAAAATCTCTAGCGTCAGACTTCCGTAACCTATCGGATCCTATATTGGATTGGATCCCAATATTGCAACCCCAACGTCTTTACAAAAAGGTGAAATCTGGTGTCGCCTCCACGAAATCATTGCCATATTCTCCACCTATTTCTGAATCTGCTTGCTTGGCAGATTCTGATATCTTTTCATTTCCTAAATATGAGCATTTTGGTTGCCTTTTCAATGACCAACCAAGTCCACACAATAAGATGGACTTTGTTAACTACTTCACATTCATGGCGAAGCCCCTCACCCAAATACCACTGAAAACTCTTCCCCAAAATCCGGTCGTACAACCCAAATCTCTGTTGTACGACTATTCCTTACCACAAGGATTTGTTGCTCCTCCTCATCGAGACCCACGTCTCAGCCCTTCCCTCAATCTGAATCCACTCCCAACATCAACCCTAGCCACATACAGACAAATGTCCCAAAAAGACTATCATCATAAAATTCATAACATGATAACATGGCCACCGTCCTTCAACGGAATGTCGTGGCTACTACTCTAATTTTGAAGAACTTGTTCAACTAATAAATATATGTCCACCAAAGTGCATATGTTTGGAAGAATTTCCGACTATGTCATCACGACTTCTTCCAACCATCGAAATATAAATCTCCGCTAACCTCCGTTGAAAGAGGTGAAAATGATCGAATACTTATTCATAAATTTGCGTCCCTATTCTCGAGTCCCTCTGCAAACTAGACCATGCAGTGGCAGCAAGAATTAATATGTCCACCAACCTTACTGTCTGCTCCATCTACTTTGCTCCGAGTAGTGAGTTTACTAAGGGTCGACTTAAATCATCATTTTAAGCAACTCCCTACTCCGGTTACTATACTTGGAGATTTCGACCTTCGCCACCCATTATGTGGCTACTCTATCACCTCGTCTAAGTCTAGATCCTTGTAGATCTTCTAACCCCCTTTTCTTGGATGCCTTAACACAGGACTCCTATAGGATGAAAGTGTAGATACACCACACTTCTTCCTGTATCATATTTCCTTCTTGCTCTCATTCTCTTTGGATCGCTTAACCTGGGTCCCAGCTCTTATTATTTATACGCAGTTACCATTATCCATAGCCTTAAATGGAGACTTGCAACGAGCCCAATGCTTAAAACCCATTTCAGCTGGCGTTATAGCAGCGAAGTGGCTCCTTTCATCAGGCCACAGCTATCTCACTTTATCCCTTCTTTAATAAGCTGTTTCCGACTATTGATGATGCCTTTAACTTCTTCCAGCAAGTTATCATCACGAGCAGCGGTAAGCTTGTATTCCAATCTTCTTCAGATAGGTTCGGCAACCCCTTGGTAGTCCCACGAGTGTGCAGAAGATAATCGGGAGAAGAAAAAAAACTTACAAGGTAATAAAAAGGACCCTCACCACCTCAAACATGATTATCTTTAAAGGAGATGCGGCGAGATCTCTTGGAATTAATCGACACAAAACACGCAAACATTACTTTCGAACTTAACTTCAAACCGTATCAACTCCAAAACTCCCCTTTCTTTAGTGTGGAAGTTTGCATAGAAAATATCTCGTCGCTCCAGCAACTCCTCATCCACAGTCCTTCGCTATGGGCCTGAAATAACCGATACGATCTCTGCTCCAAGTAGCTGTTGCAGATGCATTAGTTATAGTTTGCTAGCTACTCTAGCTCTTTTCGCTATCCAGAAGACTTTCAAAATTTGAGAATTAACACTGCATCGCCAGACTTTTCAACAGCGAAAGGGGAAGATCATACCTATAAACGCATTCTCACACTTACAGAGTATCAAACTTCACTAGCGAATAGAAAAGACGATTCCCCTGGCCGAGAAATAGTTTAGCACATAATGCTGGGGTCAATATCACCCTTCGCATAAGCGTTTTATGGCTGGATCTGTATAAAAGAATATGTATTGAATCCTCTTTCCATCTATTTGGACAACAGCTTTTGTAATCTATATTCCCAAACCTGGAAAAGATCCGAAGTTGGCAAACAGCCAAAGACCAATTTCGCTGAACCTGTCATACTTGTAAATTAATGGATGAGAATGGTTTCAGGCCGCCTTCTCCCGGTCCTGGAGTCGGCAGGCTTTTCAAACTTCCAGTTTGGTTTCCGCAAAAATCGTTTAACCGCCCATGTTCAGGGCTCTTCTGTTCTATCACGCCACTTTACTCTGGATGAAGGTGTTCCGCAGAGTAGTGTTCTAAATGTATTATTATTTGCTCGAATTCAATGACATCATTACTTCTATCCCAGCTATGGTCAATTTTTCTCTCTACGCTGATGATCTTGCGCTATATATATATTGCCGGTGCCAGGCTGCCATTCCTTAAACGGCAACTTAAACCACCTTTTTAGAGAATATTTCAAAATTGGTTAAATCCCATCGCTTCCATTTCTCATCCACAAAAACGACTTGTCATCGTCACGAAAGCCGGAAAAAGAGCAAATTTGTGTTTGACTTAATTACGTCATGGTCTCGCCTGCAAAAATATGTTGGTTGCTGATCACAAGTTCATTTATGTCTCAACACCGACCCAATCCGAACGTTAAACTGGATTACGGCCCTGATAGTATATGGTCAGACCTCCCAATTCTACTGTTAAATCTGTTGAATCCCATCCAGAACGAGACGATCCGTATCTCCATTGGAGCCTTCGGATCATCTCCCCTGGTGAGTCTTGAAGTTGAATCTGATGTAATGTCGGTCTCTCTTCGAAGGGAATACATCATGTGCAAAGTTATTCTTCGCTTTTCAAAACCCACATACCATCTTCTCCTAAACACTGACTTCTTGCGAGAAATACCTCGATCGCACTTATGTTTACTATACCTGTAAACAGTTTATTATCAATTTTTGACTTCCCGTTTCACCACTCACCCTGCAAAAAGGTATGACCTTCTCTTATTGTGGAGGAGATCAACCTTGGTTATTCCCTGCCTCCCACCTTTGCCTGGTCCTGACCTCTCCTCTACTCCAAATCTAGCCAACCGAGCTGCCTTGTTAAAGCAATCATTCGGAGTCACGGTGGATTACTCCTCCAGTGTACTGATGAGACTCTAACAGGTAGGGAATTAAAGTGTGGGTGCATCTGCTGTCTTTCCTGGCCGATCGCAACTTTTCCCATACCCTCTCCCCATCTGCTTCAATCTTAGGGCAGAATTAATGGCATAATGATTGCCCTTTCTCGATTTTATTCTTTAACCAAGACCACTTCTTATGTCATTTAATCAGATTTGCTCAGCGCCCTTCCTGGCGCTTAAAGCATCCTATACTAAAAACACAATAGTATCCGCTGTACACAATTCTCCAGCTGCTCCACTCTTGTAAAAAATCAAATCAAATTACCTATGTTTAGGCCCCGTTCACGTGGGGGGTAATGGCCAAAGAAAGAAAATCGGTGACAAGAGAGGCCAAAATGGCCGCCTCTTCTTTCCGAAGCTGTTCTAAGGCAGCCTCCCGATGCAATTCAACCAATGGTCGCCTCCGCATAAACTGATCACTATCCTGCTCTCTGGTGACAGGGCTTCCGGTCTTGATGGCAAAGAGTGTAGGACGACGTGATCAGCGAGAGGGCGAACTTAGAATATGGAGGTCGAAAGATTGGTGGAGGTGCGGTCTTTCTCTCAACCGACGAAAGCGCTTGCATACCTTCGCATTGACACCTCCGTATTGGTAACACCAATATCACTCACAGCCAGTACATGTCTCCACGCTCCTCCCCATTTGCAAATTTTGCCGTCGCCTTACCCCGCAATCGTTCACCATATCTCATTGATTGTCCCCAAACTGGACCCCCATTCTCCGTAGTCATTTTCCTACTTTATGGTCTATAACACCTTCTAAAAGGTTATCCCATTATAAAATGAATCCTCCCAACTAACTGTAACCTTTAGTTTCACTGATTATAAAGCTCCTATTTGATTATTGTATATAAGATTAGTAATATTTCCAAATGGAATAATTTATAAATGTAAGCGACATCGTTTATTTATTTTGACTGAATATTTCATTTCGCTATCCAAATGTTTTTTTACATTTAAAACATGTATGAGAGCCCAGACCCACCCATGGAGTTGAATTATTCAAACCCAATTGGCCGCTGGGTGCGTTCTTTTCATTAACATATAGTATATAATATTATAATATAGATTTTTTTTTTTTTTTTTTTTTTTTTTTTTTTTTTTTTTTTTATATATATATTATATATATTTTTATATATTATTTATATTATATATATATATATAATATATATATATACTATATATATATATATATATATATAATATATATATATATGCAGAGAGAGAGAGAGAGATAGTCATCGTGTCTAAAGCTACATCATGAATAACTGGAGAACCGCAGCACCTACAGTAAAACAAATTATTATATATGAAATCAGCGGAAAATTCTAAGGAGAGGTTTTAATTTTTTTTTGCATTTTATTCGTGCGGAAATAATTTAAAAAAAAAAATTTTTCCCATTTAGGGACGGCTCGAGAGGACGGGGACAAGGGGAGACGAAGTCACCCCCCCGGGAGGCCGAGAGACCCCGACTCCTGCCATCTTTGCAGTTTATCCTATGGTATTCCTTTAGTGTATTAAACGGGAAGATAAATTATTCTTTTTTTTTAACTATAAAGGAATACCATAGGCGTAGGAAACCCCAAAAGATGAACAGGAGTCGAAGGTCTCTCCGGCCTCCCGGTGGACGACGGGGACTTCAGTCCCCAGTCGGCTCGAGCCCCCTAAATGGGTTAAAAAAAATTGTTTTTAAATAATTCCGACGAATAAAAAAAAAATGAAAATAAAAACCCCTCCTTAGAATTTTTTCAGTAAAATATTATAATTGTTTTTACTGTAGGTGCTGCCGTTCTCGCACGTTACATGATGTCAGCTTTAGACACTCTGACCTATTATTATTATGGCAAATTGTAGAAACTGTACTGTGACTACCCGATGGTACTAACTTAAACCGTAAACCTAACCCTAACTTAAACCTAAATTAATTCATTATTATACCAGGTTTTGTGATCAGGAAACTTGGGAGGTTCTGGTGTTTACGCTATCCTTGTGAGGTGCGTTGACTATATCTCACTAGTCACAGTACCAGTTCTACAAATTTGCCTACTATAATATATATATATATACTATATAATAGTATATATATATAATATATATTATATATATATATATATATAATACAATTATAATATATAGTATATACATGGGCGCCTATGGCGGAGGCAGGGTAGGCCAATGGCCCCCTAGTTTTGAATCGCATGAGAAATTTCCCAATTAATTTTTTTAAGATCACATGGCTAAACGAGATATATATATTTATAAATATATATATATATATATAATATATAGTATAATTATATATATATATATATATATAATATATATAATAATATGATATTATATATATATGTATATATAATAATATATATATATATATATATAGTAATATATATATATATATATATATACCGGTATATATATAATATATTATTACTATATATATATAAATATATATAATAAATATTATACGTATATATATATATATATATATATATATATATATATATATATATATATATAGTATATTTATATATATATATATATATATATATATATATATATATATATAATATATATATATATATATATATATATATATATATATATATTATATATATATACTATATATATATATATATATATATATCCGAAAGTTTATTTTACTTTATCTTGAGATACTTTGTGGCTGGAAATGCAGGGGAGGGCCATGCCTACCCTGGCCAGACTTGTAACGCCGCTCATGTATACCTCCATCCACGTATTCGTTGTTGCCCCAATCAGAGAATCGTAAGACTTTTGAAAATAATTCTGAATAGTATGTATTTTATTTTAAACCACGGCATTAAGACTTTAGATTGCATAATTAGCTTTAATTTGCTTCTACAATCTAATAGGAATTATACGATTGAGAATATTGTTGACTGTTAATTGGGCAAAAAATTGCAAATAGTCCTGGAAAGAGAGGTAACTGCTTGTGTGCTGAGAAGCCGAAAGAAGTAGTTGGTAAGAGTTGTTAAAAAATTTATAATGTTTATTGTCTGGCAAAATAAATACTCAAAAATATTGGTCAGCTTATAATTAAAAGGCCCTAGGATTGATAAAGTTATTCACTTGTGATTGAACAAACTTCGAACCCATTTAGTGCTGATTCTAGAAATGTTTATGATAATTCAAGTGGTATATTGAAGGCCAATCTTGACATTGATATAAGATTTAGTAGTGTTGCTACTTGAGATATTTGTGTACCAAGAGGAAATGTCCTGGATATTGGAAATTACAAATTGGAATCAAAATTAAAGATTAAAGTTTGACTTATTAACAAAGCCATACAAACCACCAATTATTGTACAAATTGTAAAGATGCTAAAGAGGAAAAAACTCCTTTCCTTATGAATAGCTTAGATCTGCCCACAATTCTTGGCTAGCGTTTTCTAAAATATTGAAAGGATCGTTTGTTAGATTGTCGTGGCATTATTTAGACATTCTATCAAAAAAGACATATTTGGCTCCTTACGTAAAACCATTTAGAAAATATAAAACATGCATTCATGTTCTAAAGTCCATGCATTCAATGGCATAAAGATGCCTCAGTAGCGCACAATCTAATTTATTAGATTGTGCCGGTAGCAGCAAGGAATTTAAAAACGAATAATATAAAATAAGCGTGTTAGTGTAACTTGAGCAACTGCATGTTGCTGAGCCCTTATTTATTAAAAAAAAATAGGCAAAAATTGGCACCTATAATTTCTACTTTAATATTTTGTTACACTTATGATGTCGCTATTAGTAGAGGTAGCACTGCGGATACCGTCAATTTTTCGATTTGCTCAAATTCAGGTAAAAGGTGGAGATGTTGTTTCTTGTGAACATTGAAATCACTCAGAATAGAAGCTAAATACACTTCACATATGATTCAGAATGAACTTATATTTATTTGTGGAAAGTTGATATGTAATCAAATTTTGAATGAAGTAAACGAGGCAGCAGACATATCCGGAACAGAACAGCTATCGATTGGTGTTCGCTTCGTTGATAAGGATCTCAATGTACGTGAAGAATTTCTAGGCTTTACTCCTCTTAAAAAACTTAAAGCTGAAGATATAGCCAGAGCTATATTGTCTACTACACGAGATATTTACAATTTAAATATGAGTAAGCTTGTTGACTTGGTTTGATGGGTGCTCCACCATGACTGGCAAGAAATTGGAGTTCAGAAGTTAATAAGAATCAGGTACCCTAAAGCCAAATTTTTCATTGTTCCTATCGTTTCAATTTAATAATTAATGACCTAAATACTGTTCCAGAATTTCGAACTATTGGAATAGTAAAAATAATTTATAAAATTTTTCGGAGCAAAAAAAATTGTCTCGCCAGAGGAAACGGATGTAGGAGACTATCGTTATGCGAAGCAAGAATATCTGCCAAGGAAAAAAATGAATTAGGATATTTTAAGAACATTTTAGCCAAAGAAAATTATCATTAAAAAAATCTCTCATCTGATCCAGATGTTACGCAATCCACACACGAACTGCAGCATGTCAGCTTACATCAGCAGCAGGAAGTCCTGCATTTTCGTCTCTCATCTGTTTAATAATCACGACGAAATATAGGTCATATTTGGAGCCTATAGGAAATATTCATCAAACTACAGTAATAAATTTGGATGAGGTTCATGTCACATAGAAAAACTTTTTAAATATTTTAAAAACTGATGGAAGTGAAAATAAAGCAGTCTCTTTTTAAAGGAATTTGTAAAAATCTAAGAATTTTTGCCCCAAGATTTTCATTTCCCAAGTGCAGTATTCAAAGGAATTCCAGCCTCAGGACATCAAAAAAGTTCTGCTGAGGATTGCTCAGAGTTGCCCCATTCATACTTTATCTTGATGTCTTTCTCATTTCATCTCTGGAGTTTCAAATTTTCGGAACACAATATAACATCGGCCTTTCCTTGCATTTTGCACCCATTAGAACAAGAAATTTAACAAATTTGCATATCTTAAAAAAAAATTAAAATTGAAATTTTAACGGCTTATGTGATTGCCTACCTTATTTGTGAAGCTGAATCTTAGATTATTAATTACGTTTTTCCTTTAACATAGAAAACAAATAGATGAGAAAATTGAGTTACAGCACATTACTAAAAAATCATTGTACATTTTTCCCAACGGTTCCACAAGCTATCAAAGTACTTTCCACACTTCCATCAACTACGTTGTGCGATTGAAAAGGTCGTTTAGTACTGTTAGCGACATGATATTAAAACGTGGCTAAGTCCAAAAGCTATCCAAGAAAAGATTTAAAATGGCTATTGTTAACTAGGCATTCTGCAAATAAAGGTTTCAGGTCTAAAACATCACTTGATAGATGATATTAAACTGATTTTTAAGAAAGGAAAAATGAAAATATTAAATTCTTATTCTTTCATTGCCTAAAAAGGCAGACGGCACTTTTCCTTCGAACCAGTATTATACTTCATTTTTTGCTAAGACTATTTCCTAAATTTCTGATATATGGATAAATATTCGGCTGTGTGAATTAACGTTTGTATTTTTCTTACCTATCAAAAAGTCAGGAATGTAAGAAGTTCCTGTACCTAAAACTATATATATAGTATATATTAATATATTATAAGATATTATGTATATATATATATATATATATAATATATATATAAAATATATATATATTATAGATATAATATATATATATATATATATATAAATAGAATATATATAATATATATTAAGTTTGGCCCCCCCTAAATTTTGCTATAACGGCGCCCATGGATATATAATAAAATTAATATTATATATATATAGTATATATATAATATAATATAATATATTATATTAATAATAGAATATATATATATATATATATATATATATATAATATATAAATAGGAATATAATATATAAATATATAGATATAGAATATAAAAATATAATAAATTATAATTATATATATATAATATATATATTTTTTACCCATAGCGACCAATGTCTCGGCAAAGGCACAGCAAACGTTACAAAATGTTAAGTTTTTTAAATTAAAACTAGGATCAGACACGACCATAAAAGAAACAAATGATAGAAGGGGTTTTTCAGCCCCTTGCCAAACCAGGCGGGAAAAGACATTTTTGAATAAATTTTCTTCGTATGATTCGGCAACTCCTAGAAATGGAACTTGAAGTTCGTAATTGTTCAATATTTCAAATATCATTCTGAGGTTTTTTGAGCCCATTTCTGATCAATGTATTTAATATTAATTAAAAAAATGTACAAAAGAAATGTGGCCGAAAAAAATTGCAGCTCCTCCAACATTATTTCAATAGTAATAAAAATAATCTTAAATGGGTTAAATTTTTAACGAAATTACTATATTCATAAAATAAAAAAAAAGTTCTTTTAATTGTAATTACTTTAACCACGATTAAAAGAGTAAATGATTCTGAAAATACAGTCTCATCATCAATCGCTTTTTAATAACCTTCTCATATTTTCAATACTACGTCCAAACTCTCAAATTCTGCGCGTAATTTGGTAGAGAAATCTTCATTTGGCTCTTCTTCTTTTCTCTGCTTCTTCTATTTTGGTAACATGCAACCTTACTCGGCGAAAAACTGGAGATCGACATCATATGTAGGTGTAGGATGGAGTAGCATCTCTCTCCTCTCTCTCTCTCTCTCTCTCTCTCTCTCTCTCTACTCGTCGAATTGCTCTCTCTCAGATCGTGACTCTCTCTCTCTCTCTCTCTTCTCTCTCTGCTTTACCTTTTCTTTCTTCTCTCGTACTGCATCTCCTCTCTTCTCTCTCGCTCTCTCTCTCTCCTTCTCATAACTCCTCTCTCTCTCTCTCTTCTCTCTCGAATCGTCTCTCTCTCTCTCTCTCTCATACTCCACTCTCGTCTCTCTCTCTCTCTCTCGATACATCGCTCTCTCTCTCTCTCTCTCTCTCTCTCTATCTCTCGGATCTCTCTCTCGTAACTCTCCTCTCTCGTCATAACTACGGTCTACTCTCGGCTAGCACTCTCAATGACTCTCTCGGTAACGCGGGTAACTCTCTCTTCTCTCTTCGTGGCTCACTCTCTCTCTCTCTCTCTTCGTCAAAGAAGCTACAACACCATAGGCAGTTTTATTTTTAATATATAGTATATATATATATATATATATATATATATATATATAAGAGATATAATATTAGATATATATATATAATATGAATATATATAGAATATATAGTAATTATAAATATATATATATTATATATATAGTAAAGGTATAGCACAGGACTCAATATATAAATTTAAAGGTATAATATAAATATATATATATATTGAGCTCTGCCTGTAGTAATTGTTAGTCAGACAGAACTTCTTTTGTAGGGATGTTAAACACAGGAGAGCAGATTGAGCATATAATTGCAGTTTTTACAAGAAGGTAGCCTGAAGCTCGAAACCCAGATATCCTGGGTAAAAGAAGAAAAATATAGCAATAAATAATATAGAAAACAAGATATAAATATATAAATAATGATAATGAAAAAATAAATAAAAATAAAAGTTAAATTGAAATAAACAAAAGAGTAGGGCCATACATCGGGCCTACTAAAATGCATTTGTAAAAAATATATACAAAAGTAAAATGAATTGCCGGTAGATCCACTACTAGGGAAGCCTTGAGCAAGAAATTAGGCTGGTTTATGTCTAACCGGCAAGAGCTTGCTATACATAAATAAAACCAATAATAGAACAATGCGTAAAAAAATATAATGTGAAATTTGCAATACATATAGCACTTGCACAACCTGGGGGCCTCCGGAATAGGGAACCTACATTCGGCCTACTTAAGTATTAAATTAATTATACTTAAATATATAAATATTTTTGGGTCACTGCACTCAAGCATCATAAAACAGAATAAAATGTTTTCAATAAAGAAATTAGTTACAAATGTTTATTCAATATAAAATAATTCAATTATAAAAAACACCAAAAATTTCAATTGCTTGCGTAGATAGATGGCGGTTAGAAAAGCGTAACAAAAAGTATTGCCATCTCAAATAATTTTAGATAGATTTTTGAACACAGTTTATAAATTACATTGCGTAATTTTATTTTGTTTATTAATATTGCTTGCTATTATAGAGGTCATTTTTATTTTTATTAATATTGCGTGCTATTATAGAGGTCATTCATGACCTCCATCACCACAGGTACTCCCCTGCAGTGCTAAAGGCACGATACCCTAATCCAAATAGCGCGCCGGCCAACGAATGTGCCTACCTCTGCTCGATAGTCTAGTAGGAGCTTGGGATGGAGTCTGGACAGGATTCCTTGTTTGCGAACGTGTGATCGGGCGAGTCAGAACGTCTGCATAAGTCGTAAGGGTAGCCCGAGATGGAACTGGAGGTGAAGAATCCTAGCCGAGAGTGGAGGGAGGCAAAGGTTGACGATGACCTAATGCGTGGTTGGAGTCTGAGCGGTGTATTAGTGCTGTTGGGAACTGAGGAGGAAGGAGGAGGATAATTGAAGAGGATCAGGGAAAGGACGAGGAGGAGGAGGAGGGAAGCAGATGCAAGGAGGAAGATATAGGAATTAAAAGAACGAGTTGAAGGAGGAGGAATTGAAACAAAAGGTAAAGCGTCAGGGTCGAGAACAGGAAGAGGATTCGCCTCGAAGAAAGCAAGCTTAAGGCGGTCGATCGAAACACTTCTGTGTGTGGGGACGCTGCGATCGTGAAGAATTTCTCCTTCCTAGGTATCACAGAAAAGGTCCGTTCGTACCTTAGGTTGGAGAGGCTGTGCGTTGGTACCACACAAACAGACGTGCAGGGAGGAAAGGTCCTTAGGGATATAGGAATGCCCCTTGGGTGGACGCTGAGCAAAACCAGTTAATCACCACGATGAAGCCCAGCGCCTCAAGCGGGTAAAGATAAGCAAGGGGGTCAGCTGAAGAAGGAGGAGAGGAGGCTGTGAGAAGAAATCACCAGGGAAGACGAAGAGATGAGAAACCAGTGAAACACTTAATCAGCAGGGAAGAAGAGAGGACGAACAGTGCAGATCCTCTTTAACAGCGGAGACGAATGCCAAGCATTACGAAAGGAGAGCGTCAGTCCAATTTTCCGGATTGGGCGGCTGAGCTAGAAGAGAAGCCTTTAGCTGACGGTGGAAACGTTAAACAATGCCGTTCGCTTTTGGATTGAAAGAAGTCATGTCTGAATCTTCTGCTTAACCAAGAGAGATATGCAATCAAATCTCTCCGTAAGAAGGATTCAAAAGGTCCACCTTGGTCCGTTGTGACAGAAAGCGGAACACCAAAAAAGCGCGAAGTCCAATGAGCCAAGAAGACACTTTAGCTATGGGGAGATTCCGCGTTGGCGACAGAGAAAGGGATAGCCTCGGTCCATCGGGTGAACCGATCGATACACGTGAAAATGTATTTCTTACCGCGGGAGGAGGCAGAGGTCCAACGATGTGGATAGTGGACACCGTTCAAAAGCGAGCACCAGGAGGTAGGAAGCTGCCTTAGCGGGGATTTGGTTGTGACGGTGAACCTTAGAACCGCTGGCAGGGAAGACAAGTGCGACACCAAGTTGCTACGTCGGCATTCAGATCAGGCCACAGGAAAACAGGCCTTACGGAACGATGCAGGTACGAAAGACGAGGAGACCGCGTGAAGAGGACATCGCACAGAGGTCCTTCTTCTATCCGCAGGGAGTTGGAGCCACTCCAGCTTGAGAGAAGATTCTTGTGGAAGCGCGGGAATCCTCAGTAGTCTGCCACGTTGCCATAGCGTTGTAGTCGCATGTTGGATGGTGAGAGCTGAAGATCGACGAGGAGTGTGACGGAATACTTCCTCTCACTGGTTATAATAGACTTGTTGTGGAAATATATGAGAAGGGTGACATTCTAAACAATTCATTTAGATACAAGCAGTCAAAGTATATTTGTTGGACATATTACCATGAAAATAATGTCTATTTTTTGACTATCAGTTGTGATGACTCTGTATGTAGGATATTATTAATCAACCTCAAATTGGTCTCTTAAGCAACTACCAATTACTCATTGCAGAGGAGGTGTCGTTTCATATATCTAGAGTTAGAGCCTCACCATACCGTGAAATTGCGTTACTCGCGCGCTCTATAGTGGTTCTCATAAGTGTTAGAATATGATTGGAATCTCATCCTGACCTCACTCCACTGCCATTATGTCAGATATATATATATATAATAGTCATGACGTATAGATACTAGTACGATAGTATACTCATCAGCATAGTATAATATAACTCTCACTACTTATTATGAAAGCACTTATAGTTAGTCCAGTAAGTCTCAGGAGGTTAGCAACTTTGCGATTGAGAAAAGCTTGAGAGAGAATACTCACACATCCTACAGGTGCTGCTTGAAAGGAACACCTCACGACTAGGCAAAACCGGATGGACATCTACTCAGTGAACTCTGTCGTAGGAGCGAGTCCTGGGGGTAAACTAGTGAGTGTGAGCAGTGAAGCGAAGTGCATTCTTTGGTAAGATTCTCAAAAGCAGCCGTAGTCTATCTGTTCAGATACCATCCACTTTTCAATTAGAACTGTGTCTCGGTGCTTAGGGTTGACGTGGATACTAATGAGAGCGGTGAGGTGAGTCGAAAAGATAATTAGCAGCACACTCATACCGAGGTTTTACAGAATTCCATTATCGCAGTGTCGAGTTGGATGCCTATAATATATATAGCATATAACTATATGCTATATATAGCATATATATAGCATATCATTATATATCATATTACGACGAAAAATACACGCATGGTAGTGTTCACCGTGTCATCTGATTTACGAGTGAATGGAGTTCTATATCACCAGACAAAAATAATCACTATCTTTATAAATTAATCAAATTTATCTTCTAGATTGGCCTGGGTAATACTCTACATATGAACCACATTGAAAATTTGTGGAAAACTAAAAAAAACTAAAAAAAAAATAAGAACGAATTGCCATAATACATCCTCGCTCCTCAAATACCAACAAACTATCAAAGTATGTTTGATGCAACGATGTAATACAGGAAATGTATGGAAGCAATACCAAAACTTTTGAAACAAGATATAAAGTATATAAAGCTTATTTGACGAAATACCAATATAGAGACTTTGTGTAATTCCAAAAATTGAAAGAGATAAGAAACTTCTTCCAATATATTCAGGATGATTGGAAACTTTATAATATATATATATATATATATATATATATATATATATATGAGTGTGTTGTGTATAAATTATATATATATTCTATATATTATTATTATATACTATATTATTATATAGAATATCTATATATATAATTATTATTATATTATATATATACTATATATCTTTTATTATATTATATTACGGTATATTATATATTATATTATTTATTTATGTATTTATTAATTACTTTTTATCATTATCATATATATAATATATATATATTTATAATATATTATATATATTATATTATATTATATATATTACTAATATATATACTATTATACTATATTTAGATATATATATAATATTAATATATATATATCATAATTATATATATAATATATTATCACCTTTTTTAAAGTTCATCACGGGAATGTGGGAGGAATTATTCTAATAATTTCTACTAGGATGGACTAGGATCCGACCCGCTGACTTCCGCCATCGACTACGTGTCACGTTTGAGCACGTAAAATTATATATTATCCTTAAGAGTTATTATATATAATCATATAATAATTATCTTAATATTATATATATTAACTCTATTAAAAAAAAGTGATACTATAAGCTATATATATACTAATATATATATAATCATATATATAATATATAATATATATTATATATATATATATCGTATATATATATATATTTATATATATATATTATATATATATATAATTAATATATATATTATATAATATATATAATATAATATATATATTATATTATCATATATAATATATTATATTATATTAATCATTCTAGTTTTTGCATGATGTCGAAAAATATTTTATTGATTATCAATATCATTTATCAATTTCAATATCTTTGTTTATGAACAATAACTATAATTTTTATTGGTGTAGCATTAATCAAGGAGTATTCATTCTTTGTTTGTACTTCATAGATCACGGTCTCCTTTGCCTGAGCGCTTTTCCTGTATGCAATCCTTTAACAGGTGAGACTGTCAAACTAATCAGCAAATTTAAGGATAAATATATAATCTCCTAAGGGCTGCCTGGCCAACACCTAGAGTGCGCGACTGTGGGCGGTGTCTCGTGCGGTGGTCGAAGTGGTGCATGCGATGGCGGTCTATAAAAAATTAGAGGTGCGTTTGGGTAATTTACAATTGTCACGTTGCGAATGCGGCGGGGAAAACTCAAATGCTTTTTTGGGAAATTAAAAAGTTTTTTTTGTTTATATCTTACACTGATAATTTTTTATTATGTTTTGTTTTTTTTTGTTTTCTTTTTGTTTTGTTTTTTTTTAAAAGGCTTGTTTACTTCTGCCTTTTTGAAAGCGCGATTTGTTTTTCAGGGCAGTTCGTAGATAATATAACATTTCAAGCAAACGTAAGACATTTGCAAAGTATATATATTACACTGAATCTATAATATATATATATATATTATAATATATAATATATATATGCTATATAATATATTATTATATATTTATTATATATATAATATATATATACTATATAGTTTCATTATATATTATACTATATTATATATAATTTATATATATTTATAATATATTTTATATATATATATACTTATCATATAATATAGGTTCTATTCTGATTCAACTGTACGTAGTTTTGATTTTTATTTTAAATGATATTGCTACTATAATGATAATAACTGGAATTTCAAGTGGTAACGGACATGATTCAAAAGTTCGAACATTTTAAATATTTTTTCAAATCAGATTTATGTTAAATATTTTTTCCAGAAATGAAATATCTCGAAAAGTAGAAACTCAGATTAACCAATTACATTTCTGGAATAAGCGTAATAAAGATATGACAAATGTAAAAAAATTTATATAGTATTAAGGAGGGCTCGGCACGGGGAAGGCGGGGGGGACGTTTTTCCATACCCTGTAGGGGAGGGGGAGGACCCAGCGAACCCAATACCAAGAGCCGGGGTTGGAGACCTCCACGGAGGGGGGAAATAGTCCTACACTGTCGTTCCCCGGAAGGCCAGAGACCCCGACTCCTGCATCTTTGCGGTTTACCTTGGGTATTCCTTTAGTTTGAAAGGGACAAAAATAAAACAATATTACTAAAAATTACTTTTTTAAAAATTATTTAAAATATTCACTTTTGAGCATGTCCGTATACCAGTTATTCATTGTTAGTATATAACTAGAAATATATATAAAAAATAAAAAAAATAAAAATTAAAAACTGACGGAGTCCGTAAACTGGTAAAGGTCTATATATTATTATGAATTCATTTCCGTTTACCCATGAATATTGATTGTTAGGATCATATACTAGAATATTAAAAAAAAAAAAAAACAATTAATTGATGATGTAACGAAGTAATATATATATAATTATATAAATATATATTATTATAGTATATAATATATAATATTATATATTTAAATATATATATATATATTATATATATATTATATATATATATATATTACTATATATATATATCTTTGCAAGAAACCACCGTGGACTTTCTATAATTGCTGAGCGACAGATTTTGTACTCAATAAATCTGAGTTTCTGTTTTTAAGGAGCTGTTGACTTAACAGATGCTTTCAGTTCATGAGGATTTTCTGATAATATTTTCAGTCATCTGTAAAGTTTATATAATTTGATTACGATTAATGAATTACATTTTCCTGTCTGTGTCCTTACTATATTCAAAGCTGAAACTTTAGGCTAACAAATCGTGATCCTTTATGAATATTAGATATTCTTACACAAAGATATTGTGCTATTATTTGTTTAGAAAGTTTTATATATAGATTATCAGGTCTTTTCGAACAATTCTACTGTTTTAAGAATTAACTGGTATACATAATAACTAGTTGTATTTTTAAGATTTATCATTTTCTAGTGAATCGTGGCTTTTTAAAGTGTACACTACCAGGTTTTTCTTTTTTTTGAACTATTCTCGAATAGTTCAATTTTCATTTACTCAACTTTTTGACTATGGCTCTGATTATAGAATTGAACCTAACATAGCGAGATTCAAATTTCACCTTGTTTATTTGCTTCTTAACGAATGGTACGTTTAAATTTACTCACCAATACCTTTTGAGACAAAGAGTTTTGACTCTATTAAAAGCTTATGAATTTCTGAAGCATTTTTCCTCCAAATAATTATTTTTAAATGTATGACGAAGAATAGTGTTAATGACGTGAGATGTGCAATTATATTTTTAAAAATTCTGAAATGCTTTTACTGTATTAGTTCCTTTGTCTGTTACGAAAGTTAACTTTTGAACAGTTTTCTTCAAAACAAATCTTCACAAATCTTCTCATTATTTTCATCCTTATAATTTCACCAGTTTTAAGCTTTTCTTAAAAACTGGACGTAAGCAAAATATTTTTAATTAGCTTCCAATTATCGTCAATATGATGAAATATCGTTTAAATATATGCGATCTTTTTATAATCATCAGTTCATATGATTTTTGTTACAGCGAAACATGAATTACTCAAGACTTGTTTGATTTTTGAATTAAATTTCTTTGCGTTGAATTATTGCAGTTTTTTTTTCTATAATCACAAGTTATTTATCGGTTTATTAGGCAAAAATATTTAAAGGGAAACGCCTAATATGTTTTATATAAATTGTTTAATTAATTTATATTCGAGAACGACATGAAATCAAAACTACCTTGTAACGAGCAAATAAATTATTTGTTTGTTATTATCCAATTACAACCTAACTTACATTTGACGTAGGCAACTCAAGGCTTGGATATGTTTCAAAAATACCTTCCCGTCAAAATTTGCCGCCAAAACCTCCATTTGTTAACAATCTCAACACTGTTGAAATAGTATATTTAGTACTGGTGGTTATTTAAAAAATATTTTTTTGTCAACACCACACATAGGAATAGTTGATATTGGTTGATCAGTATAAAAAGTACTTATTAAGTTAAATTTCTATAAGATTGAATACTTTACTTGTGGTTCTCCATGATTAATGTCTAAATATAATTGCTATTTGGTTAAGTGAGTATTGCCTGAAATTATTTAGAGAGAACTGTACCCTGCTGTGTTAAACTTGATGGTGGTAACGTAAGAATCAGAAGTCTAGCCAGTTGCTTCAATAACGCCCGACAATTTAAAATCAAAGGGCGTTAGATGTGTGGATCGTGGTGGCCATGGCTTGAGCAGGACTCTGTTATCCACCGCTGGGGAATGTTGTATTCAGAGAAACTCACGAACAATGGCGGCGTAGTGTTCGAGGAGCTCTCATGTTTCAAAGATGAACACCTTCTGAAATTGTGTGGCACTGCATTACAACCCATGTCATGTCAAGGTAGTTTGCTTTTTCCGTCACAGTTGCTAGGCAAAAAAGATGGGGGTCTATCACTTTATCACTGCCATGTTAGGCCACCCCACCAACACGTTGCCCTTTCAGGGCCTGTTTATCGTTCGTACATCTAGCTGTAGGCACGAGATTATTCATGGGTGCTTGCTCTATATGAGTGTTTATGGCGGGGGATGAACAGGTCCTAGAGTTGGACATGGAAAAGTTCACCTGCGTGTCGCTAAACACAATCTTCTGCCAGAAATCGTTCATCATTGCCGATTCGATCTCATGAAGCATATCTGTTAGCAAACGCGAAGTCGTTTGGTTTATCCGCGCTTTGATTAGAGCGTGCAACAGCTCTCTCCCGTATAGTCTCTACGGACTCGTCACCTACCGATCGCCTACCAGGAACGGTTTGCCCAAATACATACCGGGTCTCCTTCAGTTGGCGTTACCCCCGAGTGAATTTATCCTTATGTTGGTAGAGCTTCGTCTGCTACAAGCGACCATGATTCACGTTGCACTTCGGTCACGGATTTGGAATTAGCAAGCCCACAACACACTGAAGCTTCCTCTGTGAACGTCCACATCGCGACTGGCCTGAGCGTGGCCTGATCCACTGCCACAAAATTCGTGGTTGTTTGCGTGCATCTTCCTGCGTCATCAAACTTGGAGAGTTTCTTTTATTGGTGAAGATCACATTTTATCTTCTTTTGTTTGCCTTTCCTGTCTGACCATTCAAAAGTGAACCATGGACTTAGGACACACGTTATATATGTTATATATATATATATATATCATAATTATATATAATATATATTATATATATATATATATTATATAGTATATTATAGTATATATTATATATATATAGTATTAATATATTAATTATATATATATGATATATATATAATATATATATACTATATATATATATATATATATGATATATTATATATATTATATAGTAATATATCTATATCTTCTATATATAATAAATTATATATATATAGATATATAGTAGTAGAGATATTTATATATTTATTATATATTATATTATAATCATATTAAATATATATATATCTATATATTATATATTATATATATATATATATATATATACATAATATATATATATTATATATATATATATATTTAGATAGTATATATTTATACATATATTAATATATATATAAATGTTGGGGTGTGAAGAGTTGGTTTAGAGGAAAAAAAAAAGAACGGCATGGTGGAATGAGAGGATAAAACTGCCATATTCATAAAACAAGAATATAGATTTATGGCATAGGAGGAAGAAACGAAGAAGAGCAGACTAAATAGCGTAGCGCCCAGGAAAAATGGCTCCGAAACATATAAAGAAACGCTCTATGAGACAACCCTGGTAAAGAATTGGGACAGAACTGGAGGAGGACAAAAGAGATAGCAAGAAAATTAATATATAGCGGGTTGGGCGAAAGGTGATGAGGAGCAAAAACAGAGTCCGGAAACGTTCGCAATTGAGTAAATAAGGAGTGAGACGATACTGAATAGAAGTGAGGAGGTGATGGAGAGATGCGGAGAGTATTTTGAGGTGTTGCTGAACTGTGGGGAGGTGGAAGAGGAGATCGAGAGAGCTGGGATGGAGGTGGAGGCTGAAAAGGGAGGAAGAGTAGAAATGAACAATGGAAGAGGTGAGAGAGACAGTTAAACGCATAGCTAGAAGAACTTCGGAAAAAAGCCCTGGAACAGACGAGATTAAAGCTGCCTCAAGCTCTATATAAGGCTCCAGGAGAGAAGTGGATAAAATGGTTAGTTTCAATATAAATAAAATAGAGACTATGGGAGAGAAGAAAGTCAGTGTGCACGGAGAGGAAGTGGGGGACAAGCAATACAATATGCCCAATATACAAAAAAGGTGACAGAAGAGTATGTGATATGTTGGAATACTATGATTAGGGAAAATTTATATATGAAAAGTAAAGAATATTATCGAAGAGAAAGGTACAGCGAAGCCGGGTAAAGTAGAGGGATAGTAGTCTTGGTAAGAGTTAATTAGAGGCTAAATACGGGACATTCGAGAGTGTAGGCAGCAAGCATATCGGAACCCAATAAGTAAGATCTATTAATGAAAGATTGTTGCGAGCATAGAAAGAAGCAGAAAACATGTTAGTGAAGATGAATCCAAGATGCTGATTTGAGGTGATTTTTTGGACGTTGACGGGAAAAAGCATTTGATAGGAGATAAAAGATAGAAAAGTGTATGGAAAGTGCTATGGAGAACCGGTAATAGAGTATGGATCTGAGCTCAAAGAATGTGTAAATAATGAAAAACCATTATAAATAAACAGGATACCAGATTATCTTTCCAGAAACAATAAGTAGGTGATTAATGGTTGGGTAATATTTGAGATGAGAGTATTTATAATGAGTTAAGTTTAATAGATTCTGAAGAGGTATAGATACAGAGTCTGAGTACCAAGGGAAGCGTTTATTCTCATCGGCTCAATATACTAATTACTGTCATAATAATATATATGGTTAATTAACCAGGTTCTGAATAGTCGAGAAATTTGATATTAGACAGAAAATTAGTGACGGAGCAACACTACCTGGTTTAATAATGCCGAAAGACGCATCATGCCTATAATAGTGGATAGAGGATAGTATAGTATAACTATTGAAATTATCTTACAGGAGATGATTTTATATATATGTAGAGCAGATTGGTATATGATACTACAAATGAGGAAATTAATATGATTAATATTAGTTTGATATAATAAATATATAGACATAGCCGAATAATGAACATAAATTAAATTCTGAAAGTATTATATAGTATATGAGTAAAAGCGGTGTATTTTTAATAATCAATGAGAGAAATAGAATGGAAACTACATCTGAGGACAGGTTTTAGGAATTGACATATAGTATTTGGGATAAAATAAATAGGTGTAATTTGTGGATGAGGGGGGGTAGGAGTGGAAAGCCAATTGAACCAATCCTGTTAGAAGTGGTGCAGTGACAACGGTTGAGTTAGAAAGAATGAAAAAAATTTAAGCAAATCTTTTGGTGCACTGTACCCAATATTAAAGAGAAGAGAGAAAATATCCAAAGGAGGTGCAAAATGATAAGTATATAAAGAATAAGTACAAAAGGGTATATGTTGAAACCTGGATTACATTAGGAATATATTTGGAGGTGGATATAATGTATAATGGGCCTATCAAAATATCAGATACAGAATACGTCGAAAGGAATAGATGCCTAAGCCGGAAGCATGAGGACTCATACTGAGGTTGTATATAAAGTAGGGTTATAAGTTATTTTACCCTGTAAGATAGAAACGGAAAAGAAATGAGGGATCATAAGCGAAATGAAGAATATTGTAAAGAACGACTCTTAGTACTGATAAATATATAATAATAAAAAATATTATGGATAAATTATATACAGATTTACTAATACAGAATAAGGCTAAGCTATCATGGTATGGGATGTGAAATAAAAAAATCTGTGGTATATTATTATATATATTATAATATATATAAGAGAGTAAGTAGAGTCTTTTATGGCGAATTTATACCGATTAAATAGTAATGCTGAATAGAGAAGGACCGGCTGGCCTTAGTTAAATAGAACCATCGCTAGGAATAGATATTATAACTAAGGGGAAAAGATGTCGATTAGGGATCACTATATACAATACTAATCTTCAGATTAGCGAGTTTGAATCAGGTGAGCCGACAGTAATGGATAACAAACAATGAAAGAGATAGAAGATAGCAGAGATTACAGATGACCAGAGGGACTTGGAGAGCATTCTATAGTTATGTTAGTTACAACTACTTGACGAGACTTATTTTAGAAAAGATCTTTACCCGAGGATTATAGATGGTGTATTATAATACTAATATAATAATATTAGATATTAAATTTAATATATATTAAATATATATATTATTATTTAAATATTTTAATAATATCTATTATTTTTTTATATTAATTATTAAATGAATATTTAATTAAAAATATTTATATTAAATATATATAATAAAATTATATTAATTAAGATTAATAATATTAATATATATATATATTATTATATATATAATTAATAATTAATATAATTTATATAAAATATAATATATATATATAATATTAAATTATAATTATTAATATATATTATATTATAGATATAAAATATATAAAAATTAAGATTTTATTCTGTTAATTCTCATTTAGGAAGATTATAAGATTTAATTAATATTAAAAGATATGTAATAGATATATATTATATATATTATATATTATTATATAGATATATATCTAATCTATATATATATATATTATATATATATAATAATATTTAATATATTAAATATATATATATATATATATATATAATATAATATATATATATATAATAAATATATTATAATATTATAGTAGCCAGTATTTAATTATATGTGGTCCAAATTATGTATTAGTGACAATACTTTATTTATTTACTTACCTATATATAATATATTTAATTAAACTAACTATATGTTAATAATGATATAAGTGACATGAAATTTACATTTATGGTAATCAGGATATCCTATAATATCCATAATTATAGTAGCCATGCGAATTATATAATGCGGTTATATATCCCAATTGAATTATATTGAAGGATATTAGATTCTTTATATGTTAAGGTTCATATAATGAAGTATAATCATTTATGTATTGAGTTCTATTCCTCTTATTCTTAATAGATCAGGAGAGCCTGAAAATAAAGATTAAATGGTGATTATTCATTTTGTAAATAACTGTTAGAATCTGAAAATGAAACTTTTAGTCAGAGAATATTTTTATGAATTAAGTAGTCATATTTAAGTAGACTTTTTGATTGTTGACGAAAAGAGTCTTATATTTTTGAGGTATATTTAATAGTTTAAGTATTAAGACATTATGATTATCAGTTTAGTACTTTAGGTTGCGGTATTCTATGTTTATAACCGCATCTTTCACCTATTATCCTTTACATGTATGGTATACTATTTAACATACTTATATATTATACTGTAATTGTTTTGTATTATTTAGGTATTTACGTTAGGTTTCATCAAAATTATAGGACTATTGGTGTTAGTTATATAGTTATACTAGGTTTTCATTGAATGTATATTACGTCGCTGAGTAATTAACGTGCCCAATGCGGTTTTCCTGTCTGCGATTTTGTCATCTAGTTTTTTGTATGAAATACTTGGCTGTTAGTTTTCACAATCTAATATTCGCGAAATTATATCTTTTTATGAATAGAAGTGGATGATGACTAGTTGTTTCTCAATTGACGGATAATAAATAGACGAGGTCTTTTGAGATATTGTTATCTATAATTTCTTAGGTTTATGATCTACTCAAATTTGAAAGTGATATGGATACAGATTATATGTATATTAAAGTTATGTATTAATATAAGTTACTTATTTTATATATTATTTATATACTATTGTATCATTTGATATTAATCAATATAGTTGTTGACTAGAGTCTATTATATAGCTTAGAGTTAAGCATGTTCGCTTCTTTTACGGGGCTTGGTAGTAAATAGATATATTATTATATAATCACTTAAAGAAGTAGATGACTACTTAGTTGATGTTTATTAACGTATTTAGCTGTAAATGATCAGTTATAGTTTATACTTAGTACCTAATAAGCACCTTCCTTAGCAGAAAGCTAGATGTTTTTGCGGCGATACTACTTTTATTTGTTGCAAAATAACTGATATATATATATATATATATATTATATTTTCAAAGTCGTCAAATTACTTAGTAGATTCTAACCCAAAAACATAGTAATTTGTTAAATCCGACAGGTATTTAATATATACTACCATTGCATATATCTCAAACGATATATTTTCATAAAAAATATTTTATTATAATACTATTATATAATAATGGGAATATTTTAGAGATCTATTAATTATATCGCATCATAGAATATTTAGAACAATTAAAAGTTTTTTGAATATATACATAATGAATTTATGTTATCGTCTTTTAAGAAACTTTGTTTCATATCAAGATCATCTGCATGTAGAATAGTATAAACCATACACTAATAAAACTCAATTATATAATAAATGCAAATACAGAGCTTTGCATGGTCTCTCCATGAAATTCTAAATACTTTTGGATTAATTGGGTAACATACTACCGCTATATCTAATATATTTATAATTATAAAATAAAAACTATAATATGTTCATTAATAAGAATGTTAATAGACTATTGTCATAATAAGATTATATATATTATATGATATATTAGAATTGTACAGAAAAGAGTTATTATGTCATTAAAAAATTATAACATTTATAATAATTAATATTTTACTCTATTATATAAACTAAATAAAAAATTATATATAAACATATATACAAAGACAGAATTACCATATATTATTCATAGTAATATTCTAAATTAAATCATAAATATTATATTTATAAGTATTATTTATATTTGGCTGCATATTTAAATGATATATTGTCTATGGCAAAATGAATTTGACAATAATTATTAATAAAAAAGTATATACCAGAGTCGTTGTGATTCCAATAATTATTTTTACATTTTCTTACTATACCAAAGAATAATAAGTATTATTATAGGTTTATAACAAAATCTTCGTTTATTGTCGATCTTATATATAATTATATTATAAATTAATATATATAGGAATATATATATATATATACTATTATTGATATAATATAATAATTATATATTAAATATAATTATTATATATATATATATATATATTATTAATTAATATATAAATATATATATTATATATATAATATATATTTTATGATTAATATATAATAATATATATACTATATATATTTATATTTATATAATTTATATAATTAAAATATTATATATATATATTATATATAATATTAATATTCATATTAATATAGTTTATATATATATATTATATATATATATTAGTATATATATAATATATATATATAATATATAATATATATATATTATATATATATTTTTAATATATATTATGGTTTAGCAATTAATAAATAATCCTATTATGTTAGTCAATATACACTTGATGTATTATAAATAATATATTTATTTATATTATTTATATATATATATTATATATAATATATTATTATTATATTTAATTTAAAGATATATTTATATATATATATAATTATTTATATAAGATATATATTATATAGATATATAACTTATATAAAATACCTTATATATTGTATTAAATACAATTATTAAATACAATGAATGTTATGTATTAAATGCAATGTATATAAATATAATGATACTCGTATATGCATATATATATATATATATATTATATATATATATATATATAATTATATTATATATATTATATATATATTTATTAAATATATATTATATATTAATATATTATATAAATAATAATTATATAATTAATATATATATTAATATATATTATTATATAGTATATATATATATTATATTATATATAAAAAATATTATTAATATATATATATATTTATAATATTTTTAATTAATATTTAATATATTTAATATTAAAGAGTATGGACATATATATATTAAAGACTAATAAAGACATTATAAAAAAAATAAATAAAAATAATAATGTATATATATAATATATTAATATATATTATATTATAATATATATATATATTAATTAGTATATTATTAATATATTAATATTATTAATATTAATATATTAATTATTATTATATATATTATATATATATTAATAAATATATATATAATATAAATATAATATATATATTATATAAAGAATATATATATATATATTAGAATATATAATCATTATATATATATATATATATATAATATATATAATTATATATGATTATATATATATAAATATATATAATATATATAAATTATATAATATAATTAAATATATATTATAATAATATAACTAAGGGTATTATTGACAGAGGATGAGTAAAAATTTGGACTACATAATTACGATAGGACATTAACTGATTAGATTACATGGTGATGACAGAGGTATATTTTAATTTTGATCATGCTAAGTGTAAGATATGTAAGTCTGAATTTATATATATTAGTCATCATAGAGCTTATTTATAAGCGGGTTTGCCCTGGTGCTTGGTGGGGTTAGTAAGTTGTGCGGCTTCCGCTGTGCGTGGTTGATTGCTGGCATTAGCCCGAATAGCAAACAAATACTCGTACAAGTTGCAAAGAGGGTCTGTATTAGGGCTCTTATAATTCCGAGAGGAATCGAAAAGCACATTCTTCAAAAAGATCCGCCTCGCTTCTCGCGATAGTTAAGCTTAGAACCCATGTGTACTATTGATTCATCTCATTAACGATCTTCAAACTATACTGAACCTCAAATGTTGTTATCAGACAGATTAGTAGCCCAAGTCATGGATTGCTACTCGACATGACTATGTTGGTTTTTTCAATATTAATCACTTTTATTTCTTAGCTCTCACAACAGTAAATAACTTTAAATACTCAAGCACATAAAATAAAACGTTGCATTATATTATATGCTATCATTATAAACATGAAAAGACAACCAGCAAGGTTTGGCTACCGGACTCCTATAAAGAGGTAGGTGCAGCCATATGTAATCTCTCGTTTACAACGATATATATATATACGTAACAACACGAAAATTAAAATTATCGCCCTTATTTAGAGGGACACTATTTCTTTATGATCACACTTGAGCATTTTTGAACTTTAAGGGGCTTGCAGCCACATATTATCCTTACTCTACGACGAAGTGACACCTCTACCATATTATGTATATTAATCATATAAAATATAAAGTATATACACAATATATCAGAAATGCGATGTGATATGCAAAAATTGATTCCTACCCCTTCATGAGTCATCCAGTTAAACTATATATATATTATATATAATATAGATATAATATTATATATATTTATATTAATATATATTATAATATATTATAATATATAATAAATATTAATATTATTATATATATATATATTATATTATATAATTATATAAATATTAATTAATAATATATTTAATAAATAATATAATAAATATATATATATTAATATATATATTAATTAATATTATATATATTTAATATATATAGTAATATATATTAATATATATATACTATATATTAATATTATATATATATATAATTAATTAATATATACTATATATATATATATATTATATATATATATATATTATATAACTATATATAATATATTAATATAATATATATATATATATATATAATATATATTAATATACTATATATATATATATATATAATTATATATATAATATATAATTATATATATATTAATATATATATATATTATTATATATATAATTATAATATATATATATATAATATATATTATATACCTAAATCATTTTCGCAGTACCTATTTACCCATCTAAATAACTACTGTTTAGGTTACCTAACCTTAGGGTGATACTCCAACACCCCCTTAAAAGGAGCCCACCGGCATGTAACCTCGTCGTATAAGAGTTACGTCCATTTAAGAATAGAGGGGTATATACAAATAATAGGGGGAAACTCACCTAGATGGCTCTTAAGGAAACTCCCTAAAAGGGGGGGTCTCGATAATTACTTTTTTGGAAGTTTTTATATCTTAAACTAACTTCTTTTACCTCCTATCCATACTAAATTAATATATTGTATAGAGAGTATATATTTACGATAGATATAAGAGATGAGTATATATATATATAATATAAATAGATAGAATATTGTAGTAGAAGTAATAAAGATTTTAAGATAAGTAAATATAAGTATATATTTTAATATTATATAGGATTAGTTATAAATTTGATAGTATTGAGAGTATTATTACCGGTGTTAAGGTGAGCATTATGGTTGCTAGTATATATAGATCTATTTGACGTAGGAGTTATGAAACTACCCACGTTAGACGTATAAGTAAGTACAACAAGTGATAGGTTCAGCGTAACAATCTTTATGAAGTACGACTAGAGTGAATTGTATTTAACTAACTTTATGACTTAAACGGAAGTTTTTTCAATTACTTAAAGGTAAATATAATATAGGTAGGAGGAACAGGTAAGTTTACGATTTTATCTTTAGTATCACTTTATAGAGTCGGATTACATAGTTCTATACTTTATGTCGGTAAATATTTCTTTGTACTTAATATTCTTATGATGTGTTAATGTATGTATACGTCACCTTAACTAATACCCATAATCAAAATAATTAGATATATATTATATATTATTATATATAATATATATTTATTATATATAATATATTAATTATATATATATAATATATAATAAATATCTAATTATATTATTATATTAATATATTAATATATTATAATATTATTATAATATATTTATATATATAATAAATATTTTCTCATGAAGGCAAAATGAAAAAATGTTTATGAAACATTGCCATCAGATTTTTTTAAAATAGGATAATCAGGACAAATGAAAGCCTGACAACACGATATCACCCAGCAAAAAATGCCACTTTCCAGTGGGCTTTAGAAGATAATTTATCTTTTAAACCCACATGAAAAGCTACTGGATTTTCTCGAGGGGTTTTGTAACATGAGCAATAATCAATGGTAGTTGGTAGATAAAATAGGTAAATATGGAGTGTTAGTATTCTCAGAACTTATGATAGTAGTGGTAAGGTACATGTAAAATGAGCGGAAGCAGTTATGTTAGTGACTAGTAGTAGGTCAGAGCTGTTTGGTACAGAGGAAAGGATGAGAGACTCTCCTCGAACGATGAAGGTACATTTGCTCGAAATAAGGTTCAATAAAGTATATAGACAATATGTATATATTAATTAAAATTTAATAACAATAGAATAGGAGGTATTGTAACACGCTCGGAAGATAGGGAGATTGGAGAGTGAAGTTATAAGGTAGAGGAGGAGAGTTATGAGGATATCGCAAGTCCACTATTAGTAATATACTTATTAATTCATTGGAGAAGCAATTATAGTGTGGGTACTCAACCCTCGTGATAATTGTGATTCATACTTTCATACTCAATTGCAAAATACTGAGACGTAGAACTGGGATGGTTGAGAAGAAGTCTACGAAAGAGTCTTGGGAAAGCCATTTTATCTAGAACTTTTCAGAAAGAATATAATAGTGTAATAAGATCACGAGAAACAAAAAAGTTAATCAAGAATGTTAAGAAGAGAAGAAGGTTAGAAATAATGGAAAGTGAAATGAATTATATTACGTTGTTGTAAAGATTTTGTCATAGTAAATAAAATATAAAAGCTGTGTTAATGAAAACTATCACAGAATGTTATAAGAAGAGTAAAGTAGGCTAGAAATGTTGAACATGAAATAGTAATTATCTGTTTATTAGAGAAGCATTTCAAGTAAACAAAGTTAACAAGATAGTGTTAATTGTATCATTTGTCTTGATGAATTCTTTTAACACAACTAACATAAAGTACTGAGAAAAATCACGACCTGTGTACTCCAAGGTACCATCCAATAGTGTTCAAGCATCATTTATATTGCTTAGTTATATCAGTCGTCTTTCTAATTGAAGATATATTAATGCTTAAGAAGTAGTGGAGTAATCACCTGAAGAGTCAAAAGAGATAGTATAATGGAACAGTTGTCCCAAAGCATAATTAAAATAAAAATGAGAAGCTAGGAAATGAATAACAAGTTCCTTGTTAATTAATTAATATCTGCGGGAAAGCCACTATTGTGTCAGATTATTAAGCTTTTAAAAGCGACTGGAAGATTTTAGGGACGGAATGGTACGGGAGCTCATATTAAAATTAGACTTAACTGATAGATATACTTAGTAACATACTAGATATTATAGTTATAAATATATCAATAAGTAATATACTTATAGTAGGCCAGATATATATAATTATATAATTATATAGTAGGTGATTAGCAATGTCCCTTAATATATAGATAACAAATATTCCATTTTATTACAGTAAATCAGATTAATGTAATATTCATACAGTATATTAATATTAATTAATGATTATTAAAATAAGAAAATGTAAAAATTATATAATTAATGTAAATAGGCGATGAAGATTCAATAATGTCATTTAACGTACTATTCAACCTATATTTTTTAGATATAGTTATTATATATATGTTTACATATCATATGAGTAAGATGGTGAGTTTTGATATTACATAATATACAAGAGAATATTATCTTTTTCATATTAGGAACGATTACTATAATGAATAGATATTAACGAATAAGCCAATTATACTCTTCAATACTATATTTAAAATGAGTACGCTGGTATGGCATAGATTTGTCACTTGTAACTTAATTACTGAGTTATGATTACGTTGCGTCCAGTAGTTTGACGCCAGCATCGTACATAATTGCGAGTTGATTGAATAACGTTTGTCATTACTTATTATATGAAAAGCCATGATATACAGGTAAATTCAATTTTTTTATATAAGCAATTGTAAATGACATGATTTCGGCCAAAAAAAGGACCCGGTAATATAGTATTTAAGCGTTTATAAAAAATGTGGGTAAGCAGTACTCACATGAGCACGAAAGTGTTAGCTATTTTAGATTAAATATCGTTTTACGACTAACTTTATAAACAGAGAAATAATTTTAATTACAGAATATTATATAAACTAATATGTATATTACTTCGTATATATATATTAACTAATATTAGTAGGCTATATATTATATAAATAATTTGGTTTGGGTGAGATAAATTGGAAAACGTCCGTAATTTGCTAAGTAATTAAATGTCGCTGTGTAAAGTTCTGAAGGGTCTTAAACTCTGAATATTCCGTATTGTTCAAAAACTTGTCACAAATCAAGTTTTTATCCACATATAAATACTATTATAAAAGCTGTACATCTTAACAATTTAAAAAATAAAACATGTAACATTTAATATATACTGGATTTTAAATGGGATAGATATTAGGAAAATCCCAGGCAAAAACTCAAGAACGAGATATGGTATTTAATATGGAGAAAAGAGCATTTGCTTCTACAAAATATAATAAAGTAATGAATTACTTTAAATGTGAATTGTCTATGTTTTTCGAATAGTCCTGATTTGAAAGCTTATTATTTATAGGTTTTATGATGTCATCGCTAAAATCAATTGAACTAAAGATCTATTATGGATCTAATCATCGAAAACGAGTATACTAATGTAAATTGTGTCTGGAGGTGTGTGAATTAATAATTTATTAATACCATAAATGAATATCAGTATAATTTCTTGGAATATTTTTTACCAAAATACTTTTCTATTTTGTTTCAAATACTTTTTATAAATTAGTTATGCTATGATTACTCGTCACAATAATTCCATAAATAAGTAATGATGACTACAAAGTATAAAGTTTATTACAAAAAAGAAATAGTTATACTATTAAATGAAGAATTTACCGAAATAAGTGACATTTAAGGTAAAACGCCATACACCTTAGCATACTTAATAGTTAAAGAAGTGCTACTAAATATTAAGTACTTAAGTCCTGCACTAGCTTCTGTTAGATATATAGTATATAAGATATAGTATATAATAGTTAGATTATATGGTAAAATAGTATGAGTAAATTATATATATATATATTATATAGTATATATATATATATATATTAATATATATATAATATATTATATAATATAATATCTATAATATTATTATAATAAATATATAAAATAATATTTTATATATATATATATACTATATAATATATAATATAATATATATATATTAATTACTTTATTATATAATGATACCTGAAAGACCTAGAAATTCAATACTATTAATGTTCAACTCATTAAAAAATAAATAGAAGGAAATCAATACTCTCTTAATAAGAGGTAGTAAGTTTAATATCAAATTCATTTATTAATCTAATATTAATATACATACTTCCTGTCCATAATAGGAAAAGTATATCATACATAGTATACTATATATACTATATATAATATATAATATATATATATATTATTAATATATAGTATATATATAATATAATAATATATAATATAAATAATATATAGTATTATATAATATATTATATTATAATATATATATATTGATATTAATATATAATATAATATATATATATATATAATATATAATTATATGGTTATATATAACGTATATCTAACTATTAATATATTATATATAATATATATATATATATCATATTATTATAAGTTTATATTAATATTTAGTGAGGGATCAAATACTGAAGATAGAAACTTTATGGGATTGACGGTGTATATAATGAGAAGCAATTGAGTATTAAAGATTCGTCAAATCTTATGGCGCTTAAAACTTAATATCTAAAATTTTTCACTACGCATCATGTGCTTTGTAATAAGAAGCATAATAACTGACATAATGAGCAATACGGTATACATATATTCAGGACGTCGAGTTAAACATTAGGTTTCGTTCAGTTAATGGTACATACATAGATTACTTATAATAAATTGTATTATTAGTCGTTTAATTTATTAGTTTACGCTATGTGATCTAGATTAACATAATGAGTTTGATACAGAGACTAACTCGCCATATTGTTCGAAGGGTGGAAGATTTATTCGAGAACCGTTGTGAATTAAGATATATAGATACGCAAAGCTCACGGATCTCAAATTACTTTGAATATCATTTTAATTCTAGAAGACGTTTACTCGGAGTTACGTACGGCAAACCGCAATCAATAACGAGGCCCTAAAACAATAAATCTATAAACCATAACTAATATATATATAGAGAAAGTAAATAATTTAATTATATAATAAATAATTTAATATAGATAATAATATATTTAGAATTATAATAATATTAATAAATTTGATAATTAATTTATTTGCTCAATCACAAATTAAACAAAAAAATAAACCATTTTTTTGGCATTTGTAATAAATGAATACGCGTCCGCCATGTTATAACACATATTAACACAGAAGGAGTTATGGCTCGTAGATGGCGTTTTAATTAATGATTCTCAATAATAATATTGAATAAAAATATTCAATAAGAATTGTTATTAAACTCTTATGAGATTTATTAATAAGTAACGATATTTAATAAAGAAAGGAATAAAAAGAAGAATTCTCATAAAGAAATTAATAATAAGAAGAGGAATTTAATTAGAATACATAGAGTAATTAATCAGAATAGTTGGAAAATTACTAGTATACAAGATGTAATAAGAAAATAATAATTAATAAAACAGTTAAAGAAAGGAATAATGTAATATAAAAGTTCATTTCACAAGTTATTCAGTGAAGATTTAATTGAAAGAGTATAAAAGACTCAGATCTAGGAAAAGAGTTAAAAGGACGCAGTAGATTTTTTAATAATAGAAAACAACAAGAATTAAGAAGAAGAAGAATTAAGAAAATGAAGAGAAAAAAAGAATAAAAAACGCCAGAAACAAGGGCCGGCTGGCCAATCATCCCTCGATGTGTAGACCGAGTGACAGTATAGTTACAAATGCTG
>JABUQX010060399.1:0-2500 GCA_015478945.1 Trachelipus rathkii
AATAGTTACTGAGGTGCAGTAAGCAGCTTACTCATCCCACACATCATAAAAATCTGCCTCAGAGCGTATACTGTCCCATAACTTCCAGTGAACTACATCACTACTAATGCTATACGTAGAATTAACGTTTATCTTTATTGACCTATTGGAAAAAGGTATGTAAGATTTACCATTACTACATTATTATTTTATCCAACATAACTATTTAGGATTATTGAGTAATTAGAAAAAAACAAATAAAAATTACTTATATAAAGATCTCAAACTTAGATATATCTATGAAAGTTACCATATATTATTCTTGAATAAGTTCTACTAACATCAACAATAAAAGAATGATAAAACTCAAACTGCGCTTTATATTTACAACAGCACCTACATTAATACTAATCTCACTATATATTACAGTAAATAAAATCTAAAATAATACATCGATAACGCAGAAGTCGACAAGGGAAAATAATAATAGTCATTAATTGTGAGAATTATAATACTAATGATTACAAATTCCAACATAAAATAAAATAGTCTAAACTTCATCCTCAACAAGATCTCTAATAACCTATTAACTTCCACTATATATATATACATTATTATGACAATATAAAATATCCTCTAAATAAATAAATTCCACTTATAATAACGACAACTCAAATTCAAATATAGTGAAACTGATAACATATAATAAAAAAGTCACTAAAAAGATCACCACCTATATATTACTGATATTCCATAAACAAAGAAGAAACCAAGACTGGAATGCCTTACACCTCCACGGGTATCACTGGGCTATTTATGACCTACTTCCTTCCTTAAAGGGGTGGGATCGGAGAGGTTCAATCTGCACCTGAAAAGACTTTACCACTCATTGCTATTCATATAACCACTGGCTCTTCCAAATCCGTAATCATTAAAAAAAAGACGGAGGCTTACGGTTAAGGATGACACCTGCCTACTGCTAACAGCGCAACACAAAACGCGATACGAAGACTCAAATATGTAGCACAAACATTCATAACAAAAAAATCAACTCCCGTTATACTCTAACGACTAAGATTAACATATATATATATATCTCCATATATATATATAATATATAATAATTAATAGACAAAGTATATAATCACCTAATCTAAATAATGAAAACTATTTACTACAACTATATATCATGTAAGTACTATTAATACCAAAAGTACGATATATTAATAATTAAATAATAACCTAATTATATATACTACTCAATATTATATGGTATAATATTTTCCTGCACTCCGGAGAGTAGAGAAGAGACGAGCACGTAGAGAGAGAGAGAGAGGCTATATGTAAAATAAAGAATATTACAAGCTAAATAAACTAGCACTTGCACCTAAAAACAGCTATACACTTCACATATCACGAACACTGATGATGATGCGGATTATTTGGAAAATCACACACGAACATTAATACTGATATGGAATCTTTCACATCCAGAAGTTTGAACCTGAATGTTAAACCTGTAATGGGTGATGTAACTATTTATAAGCAGGACCTCCTTAAATAAAATCCAAACACGTAAAAATAATTATATATTTCACGCCGAGAAAAAATATCCGTATAAAACAAAAAAAAGAAATATAGACAAGATAAAGTAAAACAAACGTAATCGATCAAAGAGTCGATAAGCCATGGATAGAATCAAGATGTAAGTAGATTTAATCTAAGAACTACGTAGTGCTTTGATGTACGAATGTGCTCAAATAGAAAGCTGCTAAATGGATCAAAAAAACAATTATATCTTTGTAATTATCAGCATAAAATGGCGAAAGATCTCAATCAATTAATACAGTCCATCTCTGATCGTAACTGATATTCCTTCATAGCTTTTTCTCCACTCATCTTTGTTCTGTTCGAGCACCTAGTATGAAAGATTGCACACAATTTAACATTAAAACAAAATATTTAACCATCCAATCAATCACAATTTTTTTAGCATAATGAATAGAATTTATTTTAAGTAGGTCTTAAATAATTATATTATATTTAATACATATAAATAAACACTATATATATATAACCATACATATATTATCGTTATTACCATTATTAATATAATATAACATCATATATACCTTATAGTATATATCACTACACAATCAAATAAAAAACTCATATACACTTATCATCACCTATAACTCAATATAAGTATATATAGTATTAAGTATATATATTATTATAATTAACTATAATCAACTACTATACAATAAAAAAAAATATATATTACAGTTATCATATTAATTATAATAAATATATTAATATAATAACTTATAATAAACATAATAACCTACTATATCGGTATACCTTATATATCAGATGTGATGAATATTATACGTATACTATATATAAAACCGAATATACCTCTCTTACTACTACATAAATATTAATACTTATAGTTGCAGGCTATCAATTATAAATTATATAAATACATGTATGAGATACTATTTAATGCTAGTTATTCCCA
>JABUQX010060399.1:10000-17500 GCA_015478945.1 Trachelipus rathkii
TTAGGGTCATCGTATTGGGTTAAAATTTGGAGGGGTGTTAGACGGGGAGGTATCCTCGTCGTAGACGAGGTTACGTCCCCCCTTGGGTCCCCACCCCATAAAAATCAAAGTGTTCGTAATTGGCTGAAATTGTGAGAGGATTCAGAGTTGAATTTCTAGAAATACTTGATATGTGAATCTGTGGAGTTGGCTCCGGCACCGGTGCTGGAGCCACTGCGGTGCCGAGTTAATAAACAGTCGTATAACAACAAATGTAAAATTGTCACTTATAAAGGGTTATGGGGTCGTAGATCTCTCGAATATGATGGTTATAAGTCCGTATGGGGTGTCTAGGACCCATTAGGGGGGTCTCGACTGAAAAAAAGAGCACAGAGTGCAAAACAGAGACCGGAGGAAGGAAGAAGAAAGAAGAAAGAAGGATGAATAAAGAAGAATGAAGAAGGAGTCTGACTCAGAGGAGTAGGAGTTGACAGCCGCACCGGTGCTGGCTCCGGTGCGGTGCCGAGTTATTAAAAATTAGTGTAATGATACAATATTGGTGTCCTTATATATGTTATTGGGTCTGTAGATTTCGAAAATAATGGTTTCAGAACCATCAAGAAATAAAATTTCTTATTCTTTTTATGTTTATAACTTACAAATTTACGTTTTTTACATACCCTAAAGCAGTAAATCACTAAATCAAACACCATCCATCTACCTTCCTGTCACCTTCCTAACCATCCTTGATCTATTGATCTATTGATTCAAGTCACATTTTGAGTATCATTTTTGGATAAACATAACATAAAATCAAGTTCTTTATACAAACATCAAACAATATATGATGACGTAACAAAGTTTTCACAGTAATAAAGCTTACTTAGCATCATCTGAACTATGAATATAACCCACAACGAGAAACTTAGTCCATCTTAGACAGGAATAAGTGGTTAACGTTAACAAAGTTTCACACTTAACACCAGTAAAGTAACTAACATATAACGTAACAAAGTTTTCACATTAATAAAGCTAACATAGCACCAGCTGAACTAAGAATATAATGTACAAAGGCAAGTCAGACACATCTTAAGCAAGAATAAACTGCTAACCTTAACAAAGATCCACACTTAACACTAGCATAATACCTATTGGGTAAAGACAAAAAAAGTAAAGTTTTTATTCTCTGTAAAGCTAAACTATGAACATAACATACTTAACACACAACGGCTACACGAATAAACAGCCAGCCCCAACATCTTAAACAACAAAGCGTACATAAGGGGGGCAGTAAAACATGTTCTCAGGTGTATAACATATAATTTCCAATAAAAAGAACATTAAATAAATAAATACATTCATACATATAAGTTTTTAAATATATTAAACCATCTAATCAGGTGGACATAGGATTCTGTATAAATTGAGCAAGTTCTATATGTTTCTCCAGAGATTCAACACCATCCGAAAGGACGTAAGCATAAATACAACTTGCTGCACTAAACCATTTTTCTGCATATTTCGGTTCAACAGCACTCACTCGCTCCCGCCAGCGAGAAGTAAACGTATCCTGGCTGATAGTTATTAAGGCATTTCTGTATACTGCATTATACGGGAATCCACATGTTTCGGTGTAAATATCGTAGATTACACCATGAGCTATATGAATTAAGTCCTCAAGTATGTCAACATCTTTAAGATGAGACTTTAAGTCGTTTTTCATATTAAACAAAGCCATTATATTTGCAGATGTCTGAACAGTGAAACCTATACACGTACGCATGAATGTGACAGCATCATTAGGTTTCCAATAGTTGCGTACATCAATACTTTTAACATTATCAGATGCAGTGAAAGCAACATCTATTCTATTATAGCCGCTCAATCTGTCACCTCTGATTTCATCAAGAGATGATGTCACAGATGACCCATACTCAGCCTTTATCCAAGCTTCGAGGCTTTCGATAATATTGAAGAATTCTTCAACTGATATGATTAAAGGTATATTACTTGCACCTCCAATTGGAACACAGGTAATATATTGCTCTCCATTCGTTTTACGAAAATGTAAATGACACATCGTTGGGTATTACAAAGATCCTCGTAAAGAGGACGTCTGTAGAAGCAGAACGAGAGGTCATCATATCAACACAGCGAAAAATATCTTACTGGCGAAATTCGTATGTATAAACAACCCTTATAGGTAATGAGATTCTTTCTTTCAACCAATCAGAAGAAAGTAAACAAGAATATGGCGTACGAATGAACCATATCAGTTCAAAAGGGTATATATTCTCGAGGTTGTTCGAGCTGTTGTTGTTGTTGTTGTTGCTGTGGCTGTTCTTGTTATTGTTGTTGTTGTTGTAGAGGTAAGGTTCCTGTGTCATATTTCAACGTCTCATTTATCACAACATTGATTAATTATCATACTGACCAACGAATATACTCTAGCGTAATAAGCTTTCCACATCAATAAAGCTAACATGATGTAACATGAACTAATAAAATAATGTACAACGACAAACCTGACACACCTTATGCCCGAATAAACTGCTATCATTAACAAAGTTCCATACTTGCCAATAGTAAGTAACTAACATTACAAACAAAACGTAACCTAGTCACACGTTTTTTCAAGCATGTCTCTAACATATCAATACTAATTTTTGTTTTTAAGCTTATCTCTTTTTAGACTACACCCCCCTTTCAGAAAATTTCAACATGAAACATGAAAATGACTTTATGCTTTAACCATTTACATAAAGTGATGCAATACTTATTATATTTATTAAACAAACTGTAAGCGGTGTAACTGAGGGGTGTACAGAGGTGATTTGACAGCGCTGTATAGACTTGGGAGCTGAGTTATATATAAATCAGTGAGCTACTCGATGGTGTATTCATAATCATAGCAAAAGTCTAAGGCAAACCTAACATTATCCAACAAAAACTTAACCTAGGCTCACGTTTCTAACACATCTTCGACAGTTAACACAGTAATATCTTACAAAAACTCATCATTTCTCTAACAAATTAACGTTAATTTTACATTGACATAGTAATATTTAACAAGGATTTATCATAATCTTGACCAATTATCATACAAACCATCGAATAATTGTAAACATAACAAAGTTTTATCCAAACATAACACAAAAATAAGTTCTTTATATACTAACCTACGAATATATGCTTAACTAACAAAGCTTTAGCTCAGCCAGCTTCTGCATATCGTAACCGCAACTAAGAATATAATGTACAAATGCTAACTTAACATACCTCGGGTATGAATAATCAGCTAACATCCTGAAAATTCCCTACTTGTCAAAGGTAAAGTAGCTAATAGGTCACACAATACTCGATATGTTCCTACTTTTCTCACATATCAGCAACAGGTAAAGCCGCATCATCTAACAAAATCCCTTAACAAAGTGACCAATCTATCAAAGATACCAACATCTGGAACTATGAATTAACACCATCTTCATCAAAGTGTCATTCGTTTTGAGTATAACATCAATTGGCCTATGAATAAACATAGACATTAGCAAAATTCTAGGGCAAACCCTCCGAAGGAGGGGTAAGGCCTCAGCCCTTCGGGCTGAGGCCCAAAGCCCGCTTACACCCCTTCGGGTGATCCCCCCTCGCAGGATTCACAGCCTTTCAAGGGGCGCATCCCCCCTGGGTTTTCTCTCGGAATGTAATGTGTTGCTTCAGATACTCGTGGTTAATGAAAACTGTTTATTCGTAAGTTAAGTACGTTATGTTAAATATTACTATAACAATGTGGAAATAACACTGATTTGTTAGAGAAATGATGAGTTTTTGTAAGATATTACTGTGTTAACTGACGATGATGTGTTAGAAACGTGATCCTAGGTTAAGTTTTTGTTGAATAATGTCAGGTTTGCCCTAGACTTTTGCTAATGCCTATGTTTATTCATAGGTCAAATGATGTTATACTCGACAGGAGTGACACTTTGATGAAGATGGTGTCAATTCATAGTTCAAGATGGTGGCATCTTTGATAGATTGGTCACTTTGTTAAGGGATTTTGTTAGATAATAAGGCTTTACCTGTTGCTGATATGCTCAAAAAGTGGGAACATATCGAGTATTGTGTGACCTGTTAGCTACTTTACATTGATCAGTAGGGAATTTTTTCAGGATGTTAGCTGTTTATTCATACGTGAGGTATGTTAGGTTTGCATTTGTACATTATATTCCTAGTCACAGTTATGATTTGTTAGCTTTATTGATGCTAAAACTTTGTTGGTTAAGCAGATATTCGTAGGTTAGTATATAAAGAACTTATTTTTATATTTTGTTGTTCAAAATGATACTTGAAATATGACTTGAGTCAATAGTTCAATAGATCACACGGGTGGGATGGGTAGGGGACTGCATGGATGGGTGGTTTGATTTACTGGATTAATGAAAACTGTTTATTCGTAAGTTGGTACGTTATGTTAAATATTACTATGACAATGTGAAAATAACACTGATTTGTTAGAGAAATGATGAGTTTTTGTAAGATATTACTGTGTTAACTGACGATGATGTGTTAGAAACGTGAGCCTAGGTTAAGTTTTTGCTGGGTAATGTTAGGTTTGCCCTAGAATTTTGCTAATGTCTATGTTTATTCATAGGCCAATTGATGTTATACTCAAAACGAATGACACTTTGATGAAGATGGTGTTAATTCATAGTTCCAGATGTTGGTATCCTTGATAGATTGGTTACTTTGTTAAGGGATTTTGTTAGATGATGCAGCTTTACCTGTTGCTGATATGCGAGAAAAGTAGGAACATATCGAGTATTGTGTGACCTATTAGCTACTTTACCTTTGACAAGTAGGGAATTTTCAGGATGTTAGCTGATTATTCATACACGAGGTATGTTAAGTTAGCATTTGTACATTATATTCTTAGTTGCGGTTATGATATGGTAGCTTTATTGACGCTAAAGCTTTGTTGGTTAAGCATATATTCGATGGTTAGTATATAAAGAACTTATTTTTGTGTTATGTTTGGATAAAACTTTGTTATGTTTACAATTATTCGATGGTTTGTATGATAATTGGTCAAGATTATGATAAATCCTTGTTAAATATTACTATGTCAATGTAAAATTAACGTTAATTTGTTAGAGAAATGATGAGTTTTTGTAAGATATTACTGTGTTAACTGTCGAAGATGTGTTAGAAACGTGAGCCTAGGTTAAGTTTTTGTTGGATAATGTTAGGTTTGCCTTAGACTTTTGCTATGATTATGAATACACCATCGAGTAGCTCACTGATTTATATATAACTCAGCTCCCAAGTCTATACAGTGCTGTCAAATCACCTCTGTATGATACGCAGTTGCCAGATTTACCAGTTTGTTTAATAAATATAATAAGTATTGCATCACTTTATGTAAATGGTTAAAGCATAAAGTCATTTTCATGTTTCATGTTGAAATTTTCTGAAAGGGGGTGTAGTCTAAAAAGAGATAAGCTTAAAAAAAAATTAGTATTGATATGTTAGAGACATGCTTGAAAAAACGTGTGACTAGATTACGTTTTGTTTGTAATGTTAGTTACTTACTATTGGCAAGTATGGAACTTTGTTAATGATAGCAGTTTATTCGGGCATAAGGTGTGTCAGGTTTGTCGTTGTACATTATTTTATTAGTTCATGTTACATCATGTTAGCTTTATTGATGTGGAAAGCTTATTACGCTAGAGTATATTCGTTGGTCAGTATGATAATTAATCAATGTTGTGATAAATGAGACGTTGAAATATGACACAGGAACCTTACCTCTACAACAACAACAACAATAACAAGAACAGCCACAGCAACAACAACAACAACAACAGCTCGAACAACCTCGAGAATATATACCCTTTTGAACTGATATGGTTCATTCGTACGTTGTATTCTTGTTTACTTTCTTCTGATTGGTTGAAAGAAAGAATCTCATTACCTATAAGGGTTGTTTATACATACGAATTTCGCCAGTAAGACATTTTTCGCTGTGTTGATATGATGACCTCTCGTTCTGCTTCTACAGACGTCCTCTTTACGAGGATCTTTGTAATACCCAACGATGTGTCATTTACATTTTTTCGTAAAACGAATGGAGAGCAATATATTACCTGTGTTCCAATTGGGGGTGCAAGTAATATACCTTTAATCATATCAGTTGAAGAATTCTTCAATATTATCGAAAGCCTCGAAGCTTGGATAAAGGCTGAGTATGGGTCATCTGTGACATCATCTCTTGATGAAATCAGAGGTGACAGATTGAGCGGCTATAATAGAATAGATGTTGCTTTCACCGCATCTGATAATGTTAAAAGTATTGATGTACGCAACTATTGGAAACCTAATGATGCTGTCACATTCATGCGTACGTGTATAGGTTTCACTGTTCAGACATCTGCAAATATAACAGCTTTGTTTAACATGAAAAACGACTTAAAGTCTCATCTTAAAGTTGTTGCCATACTCGAGGACTTAAATAGCTCATGGTGTAATCTACGATATTTACACTGAAACATGTGGATTCCCGTATAATGCAGTATACAGAAATGCCTTAATAACTATCAGCCAGGATACGTTTACTTCTCGCTGGCGGGAGCGAGTGAGTGCTGTTGAACCGAAATATGCAGAAAAATGGTTTAGTGCAGCAAGTTGTATTTATTTACATCTTTTCGGATGGTGTTGAATCTCTGGAGAAACATATAGAACTTGCTCAATTTATACAGAATCCTATGTCCACCTGATTAGATGGTTTAATATATTTAAAAACTTATATGTATGAGTGTATTTATTTATTTAATGTTCTTTTTATTGGAAATTATATGTTATACACCTGAGAACATGTTTTACTGCCCCCCTTATGTACGCTTTGTTGTTTAAGATGTTGGGGCTGGCTGTTTATTCGTGTAGCCGTTGTGTGTTAAGTATGTTATGTTCATAGTTTAGCTTTACAGAGAATAAAAACTTTACTTTGTTTGTCTTTACCCAATAGGTATTATGCTAGTGTTAAGTGTGGATCTTTGTTAAGGTTAGCAGTTTATTCTTGCTTAAGATGTGTCTGGCTTGCCTTTGTACATTATATTCTTAGTTCAGTTGATGCTATGTTAGCTTTATTAATGTGAAAACTTTGTTACGCCTATGTTAGTTACTTTACTGGTGTTAAGTGTGAAACTGTTAACGTTAACCACTTATTCCTGTCTAAGATGGACTAAGTTTCTCGTTGTGGGTTATATTCATAGTTCAGATGATGCTAAGTAAGCTTTATTACTGTGAAAACTTTGTTACGTCATCATATATTGTTTGATGTTTGTATAAAGAACTTGATTTTATGTTATGTTTATCCAAAAATGATACTCAAAATGTGACCTTAATCACTAGATCAATAGATCAAGGATGGTCCTGAGGGTGCCCTGATGCTGGCTGGATGGGGGTTTGATTTAGTGATTTACTGCTTTAGGGTATGTAAAAAACGTAAATTTGTAAGTTATAAACATA
>JABUQX010060399.1:22500-30000 GCA_015478945.1 Trachelipus rathkii
TCCTAGATAATTGACTTGTGAAGTTGCAGGAATTGGATATAAGATTATGTTCGCGGGAGGAAGGTGGAAGGTTCGTCGATTCCCTTTTTTCCTAAATAGTACTGCTGAGGTTTTGGTGGGTGAAAAATGGAAGACATGAGAGTTACCCCATTGTGAAATATTTTCAATAGGTAGATGATGTTGCCTTTCGAGAAATAGTAGCCTGGCACCGTCAATATATATAGCTCAAGGTCATCAACTTGGAGAGAAACATTGACTGTCCCTGGGATAGAAGTAACGATGTCATGAATCCGAGAGCAAATAATAATACACTTAGAACACTGCTATGCAGAACTCCTTCATCGAAAGTAGAGTGGAGTGATAGAACAGAAGAAAACCGAACCTGGATGGATCTGTTTGACAGAGGGAATTTAATAAAGAGGGGACCTATCCTCGGAAACCAAGCAAGTGGAATGATGTTCTGTCGGTGGATTAACACTTTGTGTCATAATCTTTTTTAAGATCAAGAAAGACACCAAGAAACATCCCAACGGTTGAGCATCATTCCCGGATGTCATAACCCAGTTTTAACAAAGGATTCATATTCGAACAATTTTTGCGGAAACCAAACTGGAAGTTTGAAAAAGCCTGGCGACTCTCCAGTACAAGGAGAAGGCGGTCTGAAACCATTTTTTCTATTAATTTGCAAGTATGTCAGGTCAGAGAAATTGGTCTTTGGTTTTCCGCCAAATTAAGATACTTCCCGGGTTTGGGAATAGTGATTACAGAAGCTGCAGTCCAAACAGATGGAAAAGAAGGTTCGATCCAGATTTTGTTACACAAGTCCAGCAAGAACGCTGATCAGAGGGTGAATATACGCAGCAAATGTACGAATCCTGTCTGGGCCGAAAGGCACCATCTTTGCTATTCGCCAGTTCAGTTTGATACTCTGCAGGTGTAAAAAAGATAATTACAGGTATGATCTTCTCCTTTCCGTGTTGAAAAGTCTGGCGGCTCAGTGTTAATTTTCAGTTTTTGAAAGGTTTCAAGAGAGTGGGAAGAGCTCAAGTTTTCTAAGAAAACTATAACATAATGCATCTGCAGCAACAATAACGCTGGACTTTGGGTGAAGAGTTGTTGGAGCAGCGATATATTTTCTATGTAACTTTCCACACTGAGGAAAGGAGAGTTGTGGAATTGATAGTCGAGTTATAAGTTCGAAAGTTTTGTTTGCGTGTTTGGCGGTTAATTCGACAAGATCTCGCCTCAGCTGCTTTAAAAAATAATCTATGTTTGGGGTGTTGCGGTCTTTTATTGCCTGAGATGTTTTTTTATCTCCCAGGTAGCTTGTTCACACTCTTGGAACAACCAAGGAGTTGTCGAACACCTATCTGCCCAGGACTCCGAGATTGCGAGATGCAAGCTTCTGCAGCTGTGAAGATAACTTTCTGGGAGAAATTAAAGGCATCATCATTGGTTGGAAACCGCTTATTGAAAGGAGAAAGTGGAATAACTGTGTCCTGATGAAAAAGAGCCCACTCTGGGCGGTTATAACGCCATTTGGAATTGGGTTTTAATATTGGACTCGGTGCAAATTAATTTAAGGCTATTGAGTAATGATCACTGCCATAAAAATAATCATAGCGGGACCAGGTAAAGCGATCCATATGAGAATGGGAGCAAAAGGAAACACCAATACAGGAAGGAGAGTGGGTATCTAAACGTTTATATTTAGGGAGTCCTGTTTTAAGCATCCCAAGGAAAATGTTGGGATTTGTGACCCAGTCCCAGGTAGCTGGGCTAAGAAGACCATTACAAATTAACACTTTTCCTACCTTCAGACAAATCTCAGACTCGGTACCACTTTCGCTCGATTGGTCTGAATGCAGCCAATAAAAAGGGGAAATATAAGCTTGGTATATATATATAATATATATATATATATATATATCTTATATATATTTATAATTATATTTATATATATAATATAATATTATATATATATATTAATATATTATATAATATAATTAATCCATGGACCCGTGTGGACCTGAAGTATGTAAATATATATATATATAGTATAATTAATATATATATATATATATAATATAATTAAAATATAATAAATATAAATATATATATATATATATATATATATATATATATATATAATAATATATATTATATATATAATATATATATATATATATATAATATATAGATATATAATATATATAACAAATATAGAATAATTATTGACTTCTGTACTCTACTGCTATACAAGTATATAACAGAATGCCCATAAAAGAACGAAGTTTTTACTAACCGAGAGTTTTGGGAACAAAAAAAGTTATGTTTCTTAATTTAAACGAAATTATTTTCAAATATTTTTTATTGAAATACTAAGTTTATTATTTATACGTAATCGCTTCGAGTGTTGAAAGTCTAAATTATTATACAAAATTAATTTCTAAGTTCCGACATGTTGTAACAACGTTGTTGAACAAGTGTATTATCGTTTTCGTGTTAATAATATATATCCTTTCAAGAGTTGACCACAAGATAAAAAGAAACTCGTCAATCTCGAAAGTAATGAACAATAATAATAAAAATTTTTCAATAATATTAACAATAAAAATAAAAAGCATAAATAAAATAAAATAATAATAATAATAAATTAATAATAATAAATAAAAATATATAATAATAATAATAAAATATATAATACATAATAATAATAATGTAATAAAAATAATCATAATAATAATTAATAATATAATCATAATAATATAATAATAATAAGTAAAAAGTATACTACTACTACGAAAAATAATAATAATTAACAATTAGAATAATAAATAATTACAATTATTATTTGTACGATATGAGTCAAATCTTTTAGAGTACGAAGTACCTCACAAGAAAAACAATTTCCAATGTAAAACTTAGTCTCGTTATCTCCTGTACACTTGCTTCAAGTTGAAGCAAGAATCACCAGCAGAAACGTGAGAAGCAAGTTTACAGAGGGAAAACTATAAATTATTATAGTATAGTGGTGCAGCCTCTATCTGTGGGTTAGGACTAATACTGGCTCTACCCAAAAACCAGTGGTTACTAACATACTATAACTAATATTTCAACCCATTAACATTCATGAAGATCCGTATAACAAGGGAACGTTAAATCAACAAATTCCGAAAGACCTTCGTATGAGACTTTGATTATTAATTTTATAGTCCGACAACAAATTTGTGGAATACTTATTAAAATTATATAAATATATATATATATATATATATAATAATATATATATAATATATATATCATATATAAATATATAATATATATTAATATATATATATATATATATATATATATATATATAATAATATATATATATACATGGGAACCATCAACTGATAATTTGAAACCATAAAATATATAATTTATGTCTTAAATATTAGTTTTTTATATTTTGAAATGAAACGATCGAGAAGTATAATTCTGATTTTTTCACATTTACGAAGTCCCACGTAATGTTAAGATTTTATATTTTTATTGACAAAATTTCGAGTAACTAGAAAGGTTTCTACCGATAATTATACGTATTATATTTTAAATTTTCATATTAATAAAACATATTTTTTATTTTTTATTGACGATGCAATAATGTACGCCCTATATTATTTGACTGAAATTCAATGTTGAAGCAAGAATCACAGATAAGAATCCAAGAAGCAAGTTTACACATTTTGAACGACTAATTAATACTACTAGACAGTGGTGAAGCCTCTATCTGTGGGTTAAGACTACTACTTGCTATAGCACCAGGGGGTGACTATGATTACTATAACTACTATACAGTTATAATTAGCATGCACGTAGATCCGATAACAAGGCGACGTTAAAAGTTACACAAAATTCCGAAAACTTCGTAAGACTTGAATAATTATTTATTAATCAGACCATATTTTTATGTGGTATATGATATATATATAATATATACTATAATATATATAATATATATAATATATATATATATATGTATATATATATTAAGTATAATAATAAAATATAATATATATAATATATATATAATAAATATATAATATATAATAAGTATATATATATATATTAATTTAAATATATTATATTATAATATAAATATATATTAATAGTATCTAGATATATATATATATATACATGGAACCACAACTGATAATATGTTTACCATAAAAATATAGAATTTAGTCCTTAAATAATTAGTTTTTAATTTGAAGTGAAAAAGATCGATATAGTAAAAATCTGATTTTCTACATTTACGAATCCACGTAGGAAGATTTTATATTTTTATTGCACGAAATTTCGAGTAACTAGAAAGGTTTCTACCGACAATTACTACGTTAATTTTAATTTTCATATTAAAAATATTTTTATTTTTTGATGCGTAAGCATAATGTACGACCTATATTATTTGACTGAAATCAATGTTGAAGCAAGAATCAACAGCAGAAACTTGAGAAGCCAAGGTTACAAAAGAGGAAAACTAATATTATTACAGATAGTGGTGCGCCTCTAACTGTGGGGTTAAACTATACTTGTGTCTACCACAGGGGTCAACTTACTTATAACAATAGTTGTTCAACAACATTAACATGCACGAAATACGATAACAAGGCGACGTTAAAAGTTGCACAAATTCCGAAAACTTCTAAGAACTTGATTAAAATTAATTTTTAATTCACGTACCATATTTTAATGGATATAATATAATTATATATATATATATTACTATATATCATATAATAATATATATAATATATATATATATATAATATATATAATTTATATATATAGAATATATATATATATATATAATAATATATAAATATATATATTATATATAAATATAAATATATATATAATATATAATAATATATATCTATATATAATAATATAATATATACAAAAAAAAAAATCAACTGATGATTTGAAACATAAAATATATAATTTATGTCTCATAAATATTAGTTTTTTATATTTGAAGTGAAAACGATCGAGAAGTATAATTCTGATTTTTTCACATTTACGAAGTCCCACGTAATGTTAAGATTTTATATTTTTATTGACAAAATTTCGAGTAACTAGAAAGGTTTCTACCGATAATTATACGTATTATATTTTAAATTTTCATATTAATAAAACATATTTTTTATTTTTTATTGACGATGCAATAATGTACGACCTATATTATTTGACTGAAATTCTGAATTTGGTTACGGTGAAAGGTTTCCTTTTAAGACATGTACTATGAGGAAATATATTGCTTATTCCTACGTTTTGCTTACTTTTATTTTTATTTTATATTTTCTATTAATTTAACGCTTTTGCGGACTTTTATTTATTCTTTTTATCTTTTCTTTTTCTTTTTACTTTTATGGTTTAAATTTCGGAGTTTTTAACATTGGAATTTTTTATCAAGATTTTTTCTTCTTCTTGACCTCTTAAATCTAACTCTAATTATAAATTTTATATTTCAAATGTGAGAGTTTAAAGCTTGTATGTAAAAAAATAAACAAAAATTAATGTACAGGGCGTTGTTTTCTAAGATGCTTGACAATTTTAAACTTTTAGCTTTCGCCGAAAAAAGAGTAGTTAAAAGAAAAGTTTAAAACCTCGAAGATTCTCCAACCTATACATAAAGCTGGTCCCTAAATTTTAAGACGAAATAATAAGACGATTTGAAAGGTGATTTGCACGGATATTTGGTTTGGCAATAAAAACTAGCTATCAAATAAACGTAGGCGAAATCGAAATCAATTCAAATCTTTACGGACTAGTCTATAAAAAATACCACAACATTATATATAAACTCGTGGGTCCATGATCAGATTGATTTGTTCTAACTGGAACAATTCAAAAAGAAGAGACTGAGTTAATACATAATGTTAAAGTATTTATCGAAAATAATATGAAAACAAATCAAAACTGAAGCCATTTTATTAAACATCTGAAAGGAAAGGAGGGTTGACCAAATGGTCGTTAGTGGGAATTCTAACGGTTCGTCCAGAAGACTTTGATAATTCATGTTACCTACGTAGAATTTTGCTAAGAACACTGCTAAAGAAGGAAGTTTTTCATATTTTTCCGCTCAGGAACAACAAACAAAAAAATCTCTGAGCCCTACGTAAGGTCAGCATGTCACTTCCTTGATAGTGAGGATGCTTCTAAAAGGGAAAGTTGAGACCCGTCTAGAGTATAATTCTCGTCAAACTTTATCATACTCTATACTGCAATTGTAAATGAAATCTTGTAGATTCTTGAACTCGGTAAAATACAATTAAATTGGACGGGTCCTTGTTGAAGTGCAGAATTAGAAGAAGACCTCTGCCGATCGCATTCAGCTTCTTTTTATACTCCAACGGAAAAGATCTAAATGCGGTGACAGTAAAGTGATTAGTTAAACAAAACATCAAATCTGAAATATAATCGTTAGGACTATAAATTTGATATCAAGGAATAGCAAAATTTAAAACTATATATACATAAATACGTTTTAATTGAATAATAATATAGATTTACTGTGAAAAAATTATTGAAAGTTTCTGATGAGTCTTTGCAACTCAGATCCTGTTACTAACGCGTGCCTCTTACTCGATATGAAATATGGTAATAAGAAGTAATTTTTTAAATTAAAGGTAATCGTTAGTTTAAACAATGATCAAATATTCAGTATTTCTTCGATATTTTGATATTAAATTGAGTTTCCTAGCAACCATGCACCATAATCGTGAAATTTGATTTGGAAAAACAAGGGTACAGATGAACCAAAAAATTGAACCTTTCGATCAAGGTCAAGATATTATAAAATGGAAATTGGAGTTAGATCATTTCACCATTAATTTCAAATCCGCCAGGGGTGCGGAAAAATTCAATAAAAAAAGTCAATTATCCAGAATTAATAGAGTGATTGATTATATTATAATTTTTTGTGTATTTTTTTGATCAATTGTCAAATTTTAATAAAATTTAACATTTTTTAGTATAACTTAAGAAAATTTGAGACTCTAAAATTTTGGCAGAAGAAAGATACAAGTAAACCGGTTTCATTGTATCAGTTTTATTTAGAAATGAAAGGAATCAAGTAAGTAATACGATAAAGTAATATATAATATATACGATTAATAATATATATAAATATAATATATATAATATATAATATATATAATATATAATATATAATATATAAAATATAATATCATATATATATATATATATTATATATAGATGATCTATTATAACTTTTTGGGTTTGAAACTTGTATAGTATAGTATTTGACAGATAACGAGAGAAACGAGTTGGTGAACAATTACCAATAATGAAAGGGCGCCAACCCGAACCTCATTTTAGGGGGTTAGCAGGTAACCCAGGTAAGTCCAACTTGAGAGCCTTTACTATTTATATAGTAAATGAATTAGTGTGTAAATTTAAGGGGGGCGTAGCCTTTACTATTATTAAGGG
>JABUQX010060399.1:35000-38545 GCA_015478945.1 Trachelipus rathkii
ACACTCCCAAATATCTTAAATCCATTCTCTTCCCGACAACCCTTTCTTCTCTATGTTCCACTAACCAACTTCTCCTCTATCCCTTAAATAACTCACTTTAGTTTTCCTCTCTTTATCCTCAAATATCGCCCATGGGATTCAGTACCCTCATTCCACTTATTCCACAAGCTACTTGCAAGGTTCTGCTCTGATTATCGTGGCCTACAACAAGCAGCAATAAATCAACCTGTGGTCTATATTCCTTTATTCATATATTTGAAGGCAACTGCCCTCTTTAATTCTATCAATTGAGTCTATCCTCAATCTCTTCTCCAAACTTTCTATTTATTTTACTCACCACTTTCTAACAAACCAACCCTTTACAATTCCCGCATTCTTGCTATCTCCTCCTATGTATCGTAAATGATCACTCATAACAGTCTGAGGATTTTCATTCCTTTATACTTGGTATTAATATTCTTGTCACCATTTACCTATTCCTCCTTCTCCATCAGAAGAGCGCCTGTTTAGTTCACCAATATCCTGCACTCGTCCCAATTTAGCATTCTAATTACTCCTTCACTTTTTTTTTATCCTATCATCTAATTCCTATGTTCGTGTCTTCTTCTTGGGCTATTTCTTCATTTTCTCCTCCTCTGTCTTTTATGTTCAATTACCCGTAAAATTATCCTCCACTTCGCCATCTGCATCTTGACAGAATGGTTTCCCTCCTTACTGAAGTAAAGATGCATCTAGGTTCCTATACTTCTCTCATGACCCTTGGCCATTTCCATATAAAAGTTTTCTGTGTCCTTTGTATCCTCCTTCAGTCATCCCTATTAACTTCTTCAAGTATAGTCCATACTTTTCATTTTACATCATCAGCATGATTTTTGGCTTTTCTGTCTCTACTTTCGTTCTCTGTCTTCATTCCAATTTCCTATATGCCCTTAGTTTTGTGAGCTCACTGCGTTTTTAACCTCCCTCATCTACCATATGTCCGCCTTCTTCCTTCTTCTCCTCTGCAACTTTTCTACTTTCTGGAATTCGTTGCAATTCGATTCCACTCTTATTTTTAAAGGTCTCTACAACTCTTCTTCGCCTTTCCTGTCTTCTATCCTCCGTATTTCTATTTGGGTTTCTTAAACAATTACACCACACTTCCTTGCCTCAAGCTTTCAAACGTAGTTCTCTTAGCTTTCTTCTTGTTTTTTTCTTCTTTTTCAATAGCTTATCTTAAACCATTTCTGGTCTCCTAAATAAATCGGAACTCGGGAGTACGCCTTTTATATCTTCAATCATCTCTTACCTGCTTGTACTCCTGTACTGATGTTCCTCCGCACTCCACTATATCACGTCCATTTTTGCTTTCTTTATGTTTGAAGAATATATCATAACTGCCATATACAGTTTCTTACATAAAGTCAATCAATACTCTCCTTCAATTTTCCTCCCAATTCCATGCATCCTCACCACCGTGTCTCTTTCTCTAGAGGTTCCAACATGAGCGCTCATATCTTCCATTGCAATTTTCTTCTCTCCTCTCACAGAATCATACGACTGTTGGAGAGGGTTTCTGAATTCCGTCTTCTCCTCCACTCCTTTCTTAGTGCCGCGCAATATACTTGGATTAACTCAAGCCTTTCTAATGTTATTCCTTAATTTAACGATCAAAGTTTCGATTAAAGTTTTTATACAATTTCGATCTCATCATAATCACCACTCTTTGCCCTCTTTTTTCATTTCTCCCTCTGTTGATCATTACGTTGTCGTCATGTAGCTTCTTCTCCCATGTTACCTCACCTCATGGACAACAAACGTATCAAGGTTCTTTTTCTCCATGAGAATCACGGCATTTTCCTCCTCTCCGGCAAAAGTTCTTACATTTATCGCGGCAATTCGTTATTGTGTGTTCCGTTTCCATAGAGCTTTAGCGCGCTTTATCGTTAACCTTTGATTCCGCTGTGTCCGAAGCATAGCATTATTACTCGAGCCACTTGCTTTTTTACGTTGCCGACTTGTTAGGCCTGTCGCAACAACCTTCCACAGTTTTCTATTGTATATGTTCATGGGAAGAAATTAAATGGCATAAAGGTGTTCCCAGCCCATAGAACTATGCGAAGAGTATATTATTCTTGTGAATTGACTAGACTGAAATAGTCATTCATCTTCGACAAATTTCAGTTATTGTAGATCTTTTAATTTGAATTCCAAATTATTTTCTAATATAAAGAACAAACTAAGAAATTTTCTTACTCCTCAACTAATTTTGTTAAAATATTTATTCTATAACTACTGAAAAGAACCGAAATTAAAATTTTTGTTACTTCACTTCTTCATTTCATATTAATTTCGCTCAGGTAAATGTTATGATTTTAATATAAATTCTTAATTTAATAAACATATTCTTAACTTTTATAACTTTTTAATAGCTTCTAACTTCAAAATATCACCACAACCTACGCAGCATACTTGTTCATCTAAGAGACATAAAAAAAAAAAAAAAAAAAAAAAAAAAAAAAAAAAAAAAAAAAAAAAAAAAAAAAGCTCTTGCAGAGCTTCCACTGAAATCTTCAAATTCTTTCAAATCCTCCTATTGCTGTACTCGTTTATCTTCCTGCTTGTTTTTAGCCTCACGTCATTATTAAATTATAGTAATATTATTATTTAATTAATTATTACTGTTTATTATTATTATTATATTATATAATGATTAATATTATTATTTATTCATTATTATTATTATTATTATTATTATTATTATTATTATTATTATTATAGGAGACAACCGATTAATATTCTTAGAGCTTTATTCGAGAGAACTTTATTATATTATTATTATTATATTATTATTATATATTAATTATTATGATAATTATATATTATTATTATTATTATTATTATTTATTATTATTATCATTATTAATATTCATTATGATATATTATTATTATTAATTCTTATATTATTATATTATATATATTATTATTAATATTATTATTATTATTATTTATTATTATTATTATTTAATGATTATTATATTACTTATTTATTATTATTATTATTAGTATACTTAACTGTTATAATTATTTATATTATTATTATTATTATTATTATTATTATTATATTATAATTATTATATTATTATATTATTATTATTTATTATATTATTATGATTATTGATTATTAATTGTCGTATTTAGTATTGTGAAATATACTATTTTTATCTGTCTTTATTAAAACTATTGCTTTATTCTATATTTATTGTATTGCCTATTTAATTTATTATGATTGTATTAAGTTAGTATTACTATTAATTATTATTATTATTGCTTATTAATATTATTATTATTATTATAGTATATTTTATCTTATTTTTAATTATATTATTAGTTATTATCATCTATTATTATATTATGACTATTTATTATGATATTATTGATTATTCTTATAGTATTATGATTATAATTGCTATTATTATTATTATTATTATTATTATTATTATATTAATTATTATATTATTCATTATATATTATTATTACATATTATTATTATTATCTATTTTATT
>JABUQX010060400.1:0-37378 GCA_015478945.1 Trachelipus rathkii
AATAATAATAATCAATAATTAAAAAATAATAATAATAATAACATACTAAAATGTGATGACTATGTTTAGAACATAACACAACTAATTTCGTAATCATTGCAATTATAAAAAATAATAATAATCAAATAATAATAATAATCATCATAATAATAGGTCATAAATAATAATAATAATAAAATAATAATAATAAAATAAATAATAAATAAAATAATAATGAATAATAATAATAATAATAATAAAATAATAATAATAATAATAATATAATAATAATAATAATAACAAACTAATAGTTATAAATACTTAGCATCTAATAAGATAAAATAACAGCAATAAGATTATGATTGATGGATATAGTAGTGGTCAACAGTTGGCACGTTCAAAAGATTGCATAAAGTAATAATAATAATATAATAATAATAATAATGAATACATAATAATAATATAATAATAATAATAATAATAAATAATAATAAATAATAATAATAATAATAATAAAATAATAAATATACAATCCAGTCAATAATAATAATTAATAATAATAAAATACAGTAATAATAATAATAATAATAATAATAATAATAATAATAATAATAATAATAATAATAATAATAATAATAATAATAATAATAATAATAATAATAATAAATAATAAAAAATAATAATAATAATAAATAAAATAATAATAATAAAATAATAAAATAAGAATTAATAATATAAAATAATAATAATAATAATAATAATAATAATAATATTAATAAAGTTCTCTCAGAATAAAGCTCTAAGAATATTAATCGGTTGTCTCCTATAATAATAATAAATAATAATAATAACTAATAATAATAATAATATATAATATAATATAAAATAATAATATGAATAATAATATAACTAATAATAATAATAATAATAATAATAATAATAATAATAATAATGACGTGAAGGCATAAAAAACAGCAGGAAAGATAAACGAGATAAGCAATAGGAGGGATTGAGAAGAAAATTGAAGATTTCAGTGGAGCTCCTGCAAGAGCTTTTTTTTTTTTTTTTTTTTTTTTTTTTTTTTTTTTTTTTTTGTTTTTTTTTTTTTATTCTCTGATTCGGTTTGATTTATTAGAAAAAATTGATTGTGAAAATCTATTAAAATAAAGGAGACATGTTTTATAATTAAGAATTTATATTAAAATCATAACATTTACCTGAGCGAAAAATTAATAAAATGAAGAAGTGAAGTAACAAAAATTTAATTTCGGTTCTTTTCAATAGTTTTATAGATAAATATTTTAACATAAATTAGTTGAGGAGTAAGAAAATTTTTATTTTGTTTTTTTATTTGAGAAAATAATTTGAATTCCAAATTAAATAGATTCTTCCAATAACTGAAGTTTGTCGATGATGAGTGACTATATTCTATCTAGTCAATATCACAAGAATCATATACTCTCGCATGTTCTATGGGCTGGAACACCTTTGCCATTTAATTTCCTTCGCCATGAACATATACAATAAAAACTGGGACGTGTTGCGACAGCTAACAAGTCGGCACGTAGAAAAAAGCAAGTGCTCGAGTAATAATGCATGCTTGCGGTACACAGCGGTCAATCAAAGTTTTTGTGTTAGGTTGGGTTTTGTTGGTTTTGGGTTGTGTGGCGTTTTTTGGTTGTTGTTTTTTGTTGTTTGGTGGTGAACGATAAAGCGCGCTAAAGGCTCTAATGAGGAACGTAGACACGTACAAGTTGAATCGAAGTTGTCTCTGGATCAAATGATAGAGTCATTTTTTGCCGGAGAGGAGGAAAATGCAGTATGCTCATGGAGAAAAAGGAACTTAATACGTTTGTTGTCCATGATGGTGAGGGTGAACATGGAGAATAAGTCTACATGATCGGAACGAACGTGAAGATCAACAGAGGGAGAAATGAAAAGAGAAGGTAAAAGTGGTGATTATGATGAGATCGAAATTGTATAAAAACATAATCGAAACTTTGATCGTAAATTAAGGAATAACATTGACAAGGCTTGAGCTTAATCCAAGTATATGCGCCGCACTAAGGAAGGCCAGTGGAGGAGAAGACGGAATTCAGAAACCCTCTCCAACAGTCGTATGATTCAGTGAGAGGAGAGAAGAAAATTGCAATGGAAGATATGAGCGCTCATGTTGGAACTTCTGTGGTTGTTGGTGTGTGTGGTGTTGTGTGGTGTTGTGTGGTGTGGTGTGTGTGTTCCCTAGGTGTTTGAGCTGTTTGTTTGAGATGTTGGTGGGTCTTGTGTGTGTGGGTATGTGAGTTGGGTGGAGTCTGTTTGTGCTGTATGGTTAGATGTTAAAGAGGGGTGTATGGATTGTTGTGAATTCAGAAACTCCTCTCTATATGCGAGTTTCTGTGAGAGGAGAGAAGAAAATTGCAATGGAAGATATGAGCGCTCATGTTGGAACCTCTAGAGAAAGAGACACGGTGGTGAGGATGCATGGAATTGGGGAGAGAAACATTGAATGAGAGTATCTGATTGACTTTATGATAAGAAACTGTATGGCAGTTATGAATATATTCTTCAAACATAAAGAAAGCAAAAAATGGACGTGATATAGGTGGAGTGCGGAGGAACATAGATACAAGGAGATACCAATGATAAGAGGATGATTGAAGATATAAAAAGCGTACTCCCGAGTTCATTATATTTAGACCATAAAATGGTATTAGGTAAGCTAATTGGAAAAAAGAAGAAAAAAACAAGGAAGAAAGCATAAGAGAAATACTGTTTGGAAAGGCTGAGGAAGGAAGGTGTGGTGGAATTGTTTAATGAAAAACCCAAATAGAAATACGGAGGGATAGAAGAACAGGAAACGGCGAAGAAGAGTTGAGAGACCTTTAAAATAAGAGTGGATCGAATTGCAAACGAAATTCCAAGAAAGTAGAAAGTTGCAGAGGAGAAGAGGAAGAAGACGGCATAGTGGTATGAGGAGGTTAAAAACGCAGTGAGCTCAAAAACTAAGGAATATAGGAAATGGATGAAGACGAGAACGAAGTAGAACAGAAGCAAAAATCATGCTGATGATGTAAAATGAAAAGTATGGACTATACTTGAAGAAGAATAGGAGATGAACTGAAGGAGGATACAAAGGACACAGGAAAACTTTTATATGGAATGGCCAAGGGTATGAGAGGAAGTATGGAACCCTAGATGCATTCTTTACTCAGTAAGGAGGGAAAACCTATTCTGGAAGACTAGCAGATGGCGGAAAGATGGAGGGAGTATTTTAAGGAGTAATTGAACATAAAAGAAGAGGAGGAGAAAATGAAAGAAATAGCCCAAAGAGAAAGACAAGAACATAATGAAATTAGAATGATAGAGATAAAAAAAGTGAAGGGAGTAATTAAAATGCTAAAAATTGGGACGAGTGCAGGATATGGTGAACTAAACAGTGAGCTCTTCAAGATGGGAGAGAGAATAGGTAAATGGTTGACAAACTATTAATCCAAGTATAGAAGGAATGAAAATATACCATCAGACTTGATTATAGTAGTAATCTTTACGATACATAGGAGGGGAGATAGAAGAAAATGCGGGAATTATAGAGGACTGGTTTTGTTAGAAAGTGTGAGTAAAATAAATGAAAGGATTTTGGAGAAGAGATTGAGGATAGACTCATTCGATAGAATAAAGAGGGGCAGTTGCCTTAAATGATATGCATAAAGGAGAATATAGACCACAGGTTGATTTATGCTGCTGTTGTGCAGCGATGAACATCAGGAGCCCCAAGACCTCAATAAGCTTGAATAAGTGGAAGGGGTACGAACTCAATTGGGCGCATGAGGAAAAGAAGGGGAAAACTGAAGTGATTAGTTAGTTTAAGGAAGAAGAGATAGATGAAACATAGAAAGTAAAAGTTTGTGGGAGAGGAATGGATTAAGTATTTGGGAGTGGAGTCTACGATCAAGTAAACAAAAGATAATTTCAGAGAAAATAAAAGGAAAAATGCGCTAAGTCAGTAGATTTTATTAACGAAAAGTCTAAGAGAGATCGATACCAACAGAAAGTTAAATGTTAAATATAAAACAAGTCTGAACCAATATGGTTGTATATTGGAATACTAGAAAAGATGTTGCGGAGGTATGCAACTTGAAACATTAGGGGTAGAGTCTGATTTTAAGTACGTGTACAAATGTTCAGCAAGTTAGGGAGAAACTGAGTGGAGCGGTTTGATCGTGAGAAGAATCACTGGCGATGTTGGACACGCTAAAGATATTGGGATGGTAAGATTTGAAGGAGATGACATGGGATTGAGACCTGATGGTAAGACCAGTTGAAGACGAAAGAAATGGATGTGAATTGGTGGAGGATCTAATACATCGAAGAGTAAGATGATGGAGAGGTAAGGAGGACCAACAGATCTGGAGACAGAAATGAGGGAGAAGGATTTTCTGGAGAATGGATGGTGTAAAAATAGAGCAAACTGCAAAAAAAATTAACTAATAAAAAATAAATAATAATAGAAATAATAAAATAATAAGTAATAAATATAATAATAATAATAAAGAGTAAATAATAATAATAATAATATAATGATAATAAATAATAATAATAATAATATAATTATAATAATAAAGTATATTATTTAAAAATAATAATATATCTATATAAATATATAATATGGGATATTTAAAATATAAATAATAATATTAATAATAAAATAATAATATAATAATAAATAATAATAATAATACAATAATAATATAATTAAAATAATAATAATGAATAATATAATAATAATATAATAATAATATATAATATGAAATAATAATAATAATAATAATAATAATAATAATAATAATAATAATAATAATAATAATAATAATAATAATAATAATAATAATAATAATAATAATAATAATAATAATAATAATAATAATAATAATAATGATAATCAATAAGATAAGTAATAGTAATAAGTAGTATAATTGAAATTTGGACTTTTTATACACAAGCAATATAAAAAGTTAAATTGTTCTGAATACATATTGCCGCTATCGTTTAAATAAAGCGAAGATTTATTTTTTCTTGAAACTCTTTTTTTTTAGAAAAGTTTGATAAATATTGGTTTTCAAAGGGAATGAGACTCAAATAAAAAAATAATTTATAAACTCCAATAATTTACAAGATTTTGAACTCTATTATAATTTTTTTATTATTTCATTTAATTTTTAAATTTATTCGAACTTGAGATTTGAAAAATTAGAATATAATTCGAAATACAAAAATATTTCGGAGCACCAATCTTGCTTTCTCTTATATATATATATATATATAGATAATATAATAATATTATATCATAATATATAGTATTATATATAGTATAATATATTATAAATATATATATATTATATATAGTATAATAATAGTATATATATATATATATATATAGTAACTAATATAAATATATATAATATATATATAGTATATATATATATATATTATATAGAATATATAATTATTATATTATATTATTATTATATATAAATTATATATAATATTATCTTATATTATAGTATTAATAATATTATTTATTATTATAAAGTATTTATATATTATAGATAATATATAATATATATATTAATAATTAATGTAGAAATATGTATATATTTATATATTAATATATAAATAGTATATATATAATATATATATTATATATATATATATATTAATATATTATATATATATATATATATATATAGTATTATTACGAGTTGTCACCACCTACACACGGCAGATCCTATTAAAGGAAGGGTGTTGAACACCTCAGAAGTCAACAACTAACGCAAAATTACGCAGAATGAGCACAGACGCAGGCGATAAGGAAATATATATATTTTATTATATATATAATATATATATATTATAGTATAAATATATAAATATATACTAATTGATAGTATAATATATATATAATTATATAGTATAATAATAAATACAGCTATATAAATATATATATATTATAAGTATATATATAGTATAATATTATATATATAATAGATTATATATGATTATATATATATATATGATATAATATATAGTATATAATATAAATAATATATATATATACTATATATATTATATACTATATAGTTATAATATATATATATATATATATATTATATATCTATATATATATATTAAATATATATATAATAATATATATATTAATATAAATATAGTATATTCAATATATATATATATATATATAAATATATATTATACTATATATATATATTATATATAATATATATAATTGTTATAGTTATATATTTTTTTTGACAATATATTTTCACCTATATAATTTGACGTTTCCAATACATTTTGTCTGTATTATTAATATAGATATTATCAATAATATATATAGTTTATATAAATAATATAGTATATAGTATATAATATTATATATAATATAAATAAATAATATATATATATTGAGTATACTATAATGATATACGATCTATGTATATTATCTATAATATAAAAGTTATTATCTATATATATATCTATATAGTATATATATATTATATATAATAATATATATATATAGGATTAACGGTATATATATATTATATAAATAGTAATATATATTAATTAATATATATATATATAATATAACTATAATATAGTATATATATAATATATATATATATATATATATATATATACGGTATATATATAAATATATATATAATAATATATAGTAATATATATATATATATATATATATATTATTATATATATATGAATAATATATCTATATATATATATATTATAATAATATTATATATAGTACATATGTAATATATAATTATATATATATTATTATATTATTATATTAGTATATATATATATACTATATATTATATATAATAGTTATTATATATATATAATATATCTATATGACATTTATTAAGAGGTTATACTATTAATAGTATGGTTGGGTTAGTTAGGTATGTAGGTTAGGTTCTAACCCTATATTGTAATTTATTTACCTCTAAAATCTATGAAAATTATGTTACTTGTTTAATTGATTTTTTGTGTTCATGGAGTTAACCCTCTTATAATCCTATAATAATATATATATAGTATATGATATATATATATATGATAGTATATTATATTATATTATATTATTATATATATATATATATATTATGTATAATAATTATATATATATATTATATATATAAAGTATATATATATATAATTTATTAATATTATATATATAATATATATTAATATATATATATATATTATATAAATAATTTTATAATGAAATATATATATAATATTTATATTATATTTAAAAGTATATATATATATAATTTAATATAATATATAATATCACTATATATATATTATTATATATAAAAGAATATATATATAATATATATATTATATATATAATATTAGATATATATATATATATATATAATATATAATATATATAAATATATATATAATATATATATATATATAATAATTATATATAATAGTAATATATATATAAGCTGATAGTATATATATATATTATATATATATTATATATATATAAATATAATATATTATACATATAGTATATAATTAATATATATAAATATAATATCATATATTATAGTATAATATATATTATATATATATAGAGATTAATAAGTTTGTTATAATTAATATTAATATATTGTATATGATATATTAATACGATATATATATATATATATATTATTATATATATAGTATATATATAATATATATTATATTAGATGATTTTGTTATATATATATATAAATAATATAAATAGTATAAATATATATATATATATATTAATAGATTATATATAAAATATAATATATTAATATTATATATAGATATATATATATAATATAGATAAGTTTATATATATATATTATATAATATAGATTTATATAATTAAGATAATATATATATTATAATTAGTATAAGTATATATTATTATAATAATATAGTAATATTAATATATTATATGTATAATAATTATATATTATATATTATATATATATATTATATATTATTATCATATTATATATATTATATTTGTATATTATTATTATATATTAATAGTATATATATAAATGGGTGGTGAGAGATTCTTACCAATCTGATTTGTTGTGGTGGAGATGGTTGTTTGTGGTGTGGTTTTTTATAATATATATAATTCATAATATATATATAGTATATATATATGATATATATATATATATATATTATATAGAGGTATAATATTATATATATATATAATATTAAGAGTATATATTAATAATATATTATAAGTATATCTTTCAGAGCGTGATATTTACAATCTTTAGGATTTGAAAACAGAAGAGAGAGAGAGAGAGAAGAGAGAGAGCGACGAGAGAGAGAGCGAGAAGAAGAGAGAGAGAGAGAGAGAGAAGAGAGGAGAGAGAGAAGAGAGGAGAGATTGTAAATCGTATTTATTATTTAATTTCAAAGTGTGCCTGATCATAAGTGTTCGTTCACAAAAATTTTATTTAATAAATTACTTTATTGCAGGAAAATTATAATTTAACTAAGAAACTCAACATCGCAATACGAACTCTCTCACTTCTCTAAGTCTAAGATTCTGTTGACGCCAAACACATTTTCTGTCGTAAATTTTTTTATATTTACTCCATCTGCCACTTTGTGGCCAGTACTTATAAATGGTGTCAAAGTGATTGTTTCGGTGTTGTCGCCAAGTTTGTGTTGAGAGCTCGTGATTGCAATGAAAAATATCCAAAATTTGACTCTTTTATTAAATATTAATTAATTATATCAATAATCATCATGATTCAAAGCAATATTAAAATTAACCAATATAAAATTGCTCTATATAGTCCGGTATCATTTGACCAAAAATCTTTCAAGACCATGCCGTAGTAAAAATCAAAAAGAAATACCTCTTGATAAAGAGGCTCTACCCTTGAAGATTACAACACTAAATTCGATTTACTAATAAATTAGTAAAAATTTCAAATATGATATCGATATTTGTAACTCCCTAAAAAGGGTTCGGGGTTGAGCCCCCTTTCATTTTTGGTAAATTTTTCCACCATGATTCTTCTTATTCATGTCCCAAACTACTATTATACCAAGTTTCAAAACTATTAATATATAGCTATTAATATAGTATTATTATATATATATAATATTAAATTAAATATCAGTATATATATATATATAGATATATATTAGTATATATAAAATTATATTATATAATATATATATATATATATAATTAATATAGGTTTTCGTAATATACAATACTTGATTCTTTCAATTTCTAACAAAAAGCTGATACATGTAACGCTTACTTTAACTTTCCGTTTTGAACAGTTTGAATCTAAATTTCTTAAGTTATACTAAAAATATGGTCTAATTTTATCAACTTGTGACAATGGATCAAGAATTGTAGTTTACCATAATATAATATATCAAAATCAGCCTGTCAAAATAGGCTTCAAAATTAGGAAATTTTTATTGAAACTTTTCGCCACCTCCCTATTGCGGATTGATTAATGGTTGAAATTGTCCTAACACTCAAAATCTCCATTTTTATAATACATTGACCTCTCTGAATCGAAGTCAAGATTTTGGGTCATCTGACCCTTGTTTTCAAATCAAAATTGTCAACATATCTATGTTTCATGGTCCTAGAACTCAATTTAATATCAAAATAATCAGAAGAATACTGAATATTTTGATCATTGTTTAAACTAACAATTACTTTAATTAAAAAATTAACTTTTATCGCATATTTTCTCTATCTGAGAAGAGGCACGCGTTATAACAGTCTGAGTTGCCAAAGACTCCATCATAAACTTCAGTAATTTTTCTACAGTAAATCTATATGATTCATTCAATAAAGGTATTTATGTAAATATAGTTTTAATTTGCTATCTTTTGATAGTAATTATAGTCATAACATTAATAATTCAGATTGATGTTTTTTTAAATAATCTTTATTCTCAACCGCTTAGCATCTTTTCCCTGTTATAAAAAGGAGCGAATGCGATCGGCGAGGTCTCTTTCTAAATCTACTGCACTCTCAACAAGGACTCCGTCCAATCTTAATGTATTCCCGAGTCAAAAGAATTCTACAAGACATTTCACAATGCAGTATGAGTAATATTAAAGGTTTTGACGAACTATACTCAGATGATTAAAACTTCCTTTAGAGGCATTTCACTATAAGACCGACGTGCTGACTTACCGTAGGCTCAAGAGTTTTGTTGTTTCCCTGAGCGGAAAAATTGAAAGATCTCTTTTAGCCGTGTTCTTAGGAAAATTTTTACGTAGGTAGTGTAATTTTTTATTAGCCTTCTGGACAAACTGATAGGATCCCACTAACGACCATTTGGTCAACCTCCTTCTCCTTCAGAGTTTATATAAAAGGTTTTCAGTTTTTGATTCGTTCTCATATCATTTTTGATAAATACTTTAACATTATGTATTAACTCAGTCTTCTTCGAATTGTCCAGTTAGAACAAATCAAGTCTGATCATGGACCCACGGATTTATATATAATTGTTGTGTATTTTTATAGACTAGTCCGTAAAGATTTGAATTGATGTCGATTGCGCCTATCGTTATTTGATAGTATTTTTATTGCCAAACCAAATATCGTGCAAATCCCTTTCAAATCGTCTAGTTTTCGTCTTAAATTAGGGACCACTTTGATGTATAGGGTGAGAATCTTCGAGTTTAATACTTCCTTTTAAACTACTCTTTTTTTCGGCAAAGCTAAAGTTTAAAATTTGTCAAGCATCTTAGGAAAACAACGCCTGTACATAATTTTGTTTATTTTTTTACATACAAGCTTTAAACCTCCACATTTGAAATAAAATTTATAAAGAGTTAAATTAAGAGGCAAGAGAAGAAACAATCTTGATAAAAATTCTAATGTAAAACTCCGAAATTAACCATAAAAGTAAAAAGCCATAAAGAAAGATAAAAAGAATAAATAAAAGTGTTTGAAGCGTTAAATTGATAGTAAATATAAAAATAAAATAAAAAAGAAAACGGTAGGGCATAAGCAATATATTCTTCATAATAAATGTCTTAAAAGGAGAAACCTTCACCGTAACCAAATTCGAAATTTTCAGTCAAATAATATATAGTCGTACATTATTGCATCGGTCAATAAAAAATAAAAAATATGTTTTATTAATATGAAAATGTTAAAATATATAACGTAATAATATCGGTAGAGATGTCTAAATTCCGATATTTTGTCAATAAAAAAAAATCTAACATTACGTGGGACTCGTCATGTGAAAAAATCAGCATTATACTTTCATCGTTTGCACTTCAAAATATAAAAACTAATATTATAAAATCTAAATTATATATTTATGTTTAATAAATCATCAGTTGATGGTTCCCATGTATTATATATATAATATATATATAATATATATAATATAATATTAATTGTATAATTAGTATAAATATATATATATAAATAATATATATAATAATATATATATAAATATAAGTAATAATAGAAACAGTAGTATTATATACTATATATATATATATATATATATATATATATATATTTATATTATATATATATATCCATAAAAGTATGTCGGAATAGTAATAAAAATTAATCAAAGTCTTACGAAGTTTTCGGAATTTTGTGCAACTTTTAACGTCGCCTTGTTATCGGATCTTCGTGCATGTTAAATGTTGTTGAAACTATTAGTTATAAGTAGTTAGTAACCCCTGGTGGTAGAACAAGTATTAGTCTTAACCCACAGATAGAGGCTGCACCACTATCTAGTAATAATTAATTAGTTTTCCCTCTGTAAACCTTGCTTCTCAAGTTTCTGCTGTGATTCTTGCTTCAACATCTTCAGTTCTAATATATTTGAGAAGTTCTTGTTCTCTTCTTCTGTATAATGTATGTGTTTTAAGCAAGCACGTTTTTCCTTTTAAGTCTTGAGGCTAAAATTTCCACAGCCTATTTTGGTAAATTTAGATCCCTTACAGGATTCAACTCGGCCTGGTTAAAATTTGCGGATCGTTTTCACTTTCAAATACGTTGGGGTCAAAATCGGTGTCTGAATCCTATTTTTATGGTTTCAAATATCAGTTGATGGCCATGTATATTATAATATATATATATATATAATATATATTATATATATATTATATTAGTATAAATATAATATATATCTAATATATATATATAAATATATATATATATCTAATATATATCATATATAATATATATATAAATAATAAGTTTATTAATATATATATATTAAATATTATATATATTATTTATATAAAATTATATATATATATATATATATATATATATATATATATATATATATCCATAAAATATGGTCGTGAATTAATAAAATTAATTAATCAAAGTCTTACGAAGTTTTCGGAATTTTGTGCAACTTTTAACGTCGCCTTGTTATCGGATCTTCGTGCATGTTAAATGTTGTTGAAACTATTAGTTATAAGTAGTTAGTAACCCCTGGTGGTAGAACAAGTATTAGTCTTAACCCACAGATAGAGGCTGCACCACTATCTAGTAATAATTAATTAGTTTTCCCTCTGTAAACCTTGCTTCTCAAGTTTCTGCTGTGATTCTTGCTTCAACATGAATTTCAGTCAAATAATATAGGGCGTACATTATTGCATCGTCAAAATCAAAAAAAGTAAAAAATAGTGTTAAAAAATATGAATAATTTAAAATATAATACGTATAATTATCGGTAGAAACCTTTAGTTACTGAATTTGTTCAAAATAAAAAATAAAAATCTTAACATTACGTGGACTTCGTCAATGTGAAAAAATCAGAATATTACTGCTCGATCGTTTCATTCAAATAAAAAAACTAATATTATGAAGACTAAATTTATATATTTTTTTATGGTTCGAAATTACCACTTTTAACATGGTATAGTATAGATAATATTATAGTATATAATATAGTATATTTTTTATGAATTATAATCTATTATATATATATATATATATATATATATATATATATATATATATATAATATATATATATATATTATATATATATATATAGTATATTATAATATATAATCCACAAAATAAGTATTGAATAATAAAATTAATTAATCAAAGTCTTACGAAGTTTTCGGAATTTTGTGCAACTTAACGTCGCCTTGTTATCGCATATTGGTTATGGTATTCATTTGAAAGTAGTTAGTCTTTCCCGGTGGTTGGAGCAAATCTAGTTTTTCCTCTGAGATAATTTTCATATAATTATCTTTTAGTAATAATTAGTTTCCCTCATTAAACATTTGCTGGATTCAGTCTTACGTTGAACCCCCCTTGTTCCATTAAAACTATTGGAACAGAGAATACGACGAAGACTAGACCAAGTTATTTTTTTTGGAAATTTATTGATTCAACTATATATTCTTATATAGTTAATATTTTAAAACAAACCCTTTCAAATTATTATTATTATTATTATTAGTTTTGGGATTTATTTATACATAATTGTAGTTCGGCGACTTTTCTTCATCTATTCTAAACCGACCCATAATTGTGTATATTGCATGTATGAAAATTTTCTACCAAATAGTTCGAAAACGTTACCACACATTGTTCGATAACGGATATAAATTTAATAATTTCATTGCAAAGAAAGGTTGAAGAATAAACTAAATAAATTATATACAGTATTGGAACTTCGAAAACTTTTATAAATATTTCCTTTAAATTTGAGACCAGATAACTTTTTCGAAAAATTGAATTGTATTATAAAGTCAGAATTTTTGTTTCGTTTTGACTTTTGATAGATTCGATTATATTTAGTTATTAGAATTATTTCTTTAACTACTATTACCGATCGTGACAAATCCTTAGAGTATATCTTCTGCCATCTCTGTTTCGACAAGACATTTTTTTTTGGCACTTTGCCACTTTTACGTTTGGAGATCCGTATTTCAAATTGGCATAACAATGATTAACAACTGTATATTTGAAAACATCATCATTTTAAAAGTCTATTAAAAAAAAAAAAAAAAAAAAAAAAAAAAAAAAAAAAAAAAAAAAAAAAAAAAAAAAAAAAAAAAAAATCGTCACATTAACTGGTTGAGTCATTTAATCCTTTAGACTCTGGTTGTCTTTTGCCTATTCCCTTACAATTTTAAACATCTACCCTAACCATGTTACTCTGGTTTAGCTAGGGGTTTGACACAGTGAGTTGCGGTATAAATAAACACACACTTAGGTATTCTAAGGCAAAATGTGTCTCGTTAACTGAGAGCTCTAGTAAGCCACTCTTGTGTAATTAGGTAGGGAGACACCCGAACCCCCAAACAATTAGAATATTTGTTCATTTTAACTTATTTGTATTTCGAAACTAAATTTGCTCTCGATTCCAAAAGTTATCATCTTATTTAGTATCCGCAACTTTTAAAATATTTGCGTCGGCTAACATCTGGAGGCTAGGATTAAAAAAATAAAAATACATATTGACAAATGCACATAGTAATGCTGATGCCGTAGGAATGCACGAAAAATCCACAAAAATGTACTTGTTCACTATGCAATACTTTCCAGTTATCTCACCAAAGAAGCATAACACTGTAACAAGAATCAAACCTTTGCGACAAAATGAAAAAAAGTCGCAGACCCCTTTTATGCTATCTAAAAAGAAGTTAAAATTTTCCCAACTTCCCAATGTCCCCGAAGATCCGAATGTTATTCCCTTATCAGAAGACATCTGTTCTTACTAGCCCATTTTATATACACCTGTCAAACTCTGCATACCATCTATTTTCAACGTTTATATTATTAGGAATCTTATTTGTCTAATCATGTTATATAATTGATATAATAAGGATGAATCTTAGCTTTACCTCTGGTATCCGTCGTTCTATTGCTATAGTTGTTGTCTTGATAATGCTTCTCTATTCTTTTCATTTATTTCATCTCTTTCTATTCTTCTATTTCCTATATTGTTATCATAAAACAAGAAGATTTAACTTTCATTCAATTCCTTATAATCATTAAGATTATATCATAACCTGATTATTATGGGAATTTTTAAAATCTTACAAATTATTCTTATTCCATTCGTTTTCTAAGAAGTATTTTTATGACGCCATGATATCTGTATTACTTTTTCTAACTTTTAATCTGCTGGAAAAGATAAGAAATATTATTATATCATTCTTTATCTGATTCTTTTTCTTCCTCTAATTTTCTCTCAAGTTCTTCTTTCTCCCATCGTTTGTTATATAATTGATTAACATATTTTTCTTTCCAAATTCTTTGGTTAAACCATCTGCTACTTGTTGTTCCAGGAATCCAAGTAATTTCATATTTTATTCACTTAAGTTAAAATACTCTTCAATGTTGCAATGTCTATTCTGGAGAAAAAATTCGCTTCTTAATTTTCGATTCTAAAAGCTTTCTTTATAAACTATTATTCTACTATCATTTATCATTGTTTCACAGGTATTTCTTTCCATACTTCTCTTATGTAATTGGCTTCCTCAAGACATTCAAGCAATGCCACCTGCTTCCATCGTTGATCTTACAATTCCGTGTGCTTTCTTCGATTTCCAACTTATAACATTACTATTTTCTAATGTATTATCCTTTAAAATATAATTATAGCCGACTTGGGCTTCCATATCTTATATTCCAAAAGATGCATCCACTATAACATATATCATCCGTTGTGCTTATTGTTTCAGTTTTTTCTACGCATCATTTCAATTATTAATCCTTTTATAATTTCTTCATATCTGTATTGTTGGCAATTATATTCTTTCTTGACATTTACTACCAAAAATACCATAAAATCTGTTTTTTTTTCCTTTTTGTTGTGATAACCGTGGATCTCGTACAAAGACCTATATATTGCCATCTCTTCCTTTTCTAATTTTTCTTTCTTCTCTATTACGGAATATTCCTCCTGTGACACTACTTTTAATCCTTATTATAATTTATTTGGCTTAGAATTATTTCATTCATTTTCTCTCCTCACTAACACCAATGTATTAAACATTTAACTTCGCGCATTACGCATTGAGTATCCAAGCTTCATACCTTTATCGATTTTATTGTGGCAGTTCCGATCCAGCCAAACATCAAATCATCAACGATGGATGCTACAATATTCCTCTAGTTGTTTACCAACTATAGATATAATGTAGGCGTTATATATTTACCAACCCTGATTATTTAAAAATTCCTTCATTGATAGATACCAGGCCATCTTCAAAATTGCTATAATGTTTCCTTAATTTCCATATTGCTGTTCCGCTTCTGGTGGAGTTGTAATAAAAGACCCCTCTTTTCATTCGCTAACCTCGTAGTATGCTGTCTTACACTGTTTCTAACTCCCATTCATATGCCTGAGTAATATTCAAAAAATCTTGTATATATATCCGGTACATGTAGTGCCTACTAAGTGTCATATACCTTTTCTCGATCCTCTCCCAACAAATCTTCCTTTTTTAATGTTTTTCCATTTTTATTTCTGTTACTATCCATCTGGTGGATACTAATTTTCTGTTCTATCTCTCACGATTTCTTCATAAACGTTGTTATTTTTCCAACTTATTAATTCATTTTGTTTATTTGCGTTTTCAACTTCTTCCTCAAGTAAAGTTGAATTAATAATTTTTAACCCTTCTTCTTGATCACCTTGAATTTCTTCTCTCTTACTTCAGTACTTACTCTCTTCATTAACATCCTTCTTCACCATTGTCATACCTCCAAACATCTCAGTAATTAACTATTGGTTCATTATTCATTCAAAGTTTATCCATTTATAACTTTCCATCATCCAGTTCTGGATCATTATAACAAGTAAGAGTTATCTTTTTACTTTTTCCTTTCCAGCTCTGCTCAAATTATCTTGACTCGTATATCTCCAATCCAACTTTCTATTTTCTATCTTCATAACTTTTAATATCTTTTATTTTTCTATTTGTTTTTCTTTCTAATGCTTTTATTCCAATATTCTCTCATCATCTGGTTCTGATTCTTAATCTTCACCAATGTTCTGTTTTCTTCACCTTTCCTCTGATTCGATAAGTCAATGGTTATATCCTCATTATTGTTGGTGTTTAAGCAACTATTTTATTCTTTTATGTAACTCAGTATCATGAAGCCCTCCATTATGTTACGTATTAACTAAGTCTTTCCTTCTGCTTCCAATACCTTTGCCGGTCCTCTCCATTCCTTTGCATTATTTCTTTATAATAAAGCGAGTCATCTATCAGTACTTTCAATAGGAGTTTCTCTATCTTTTCTTAATGCCTCTTTTAGTTTTCTGAGATTCCTTCTATATGATGTCTCTAGCTCTTATTAGCATTCATCACATTTCTCATCATTTCATCTCTTCTATATTATCAACCAAACTGGATTACAATCCCGACAATCTACAATTCTGTAAACATTGTTCTACAAATTACTAACTGAGATTGCCTTCTTCCAACTGTAAGTTAATTGATTTTTTGCCTAGCATTCATTAAGCTTTCTTCTTTACTGAATCCATCCTCTTTTTAATGTTGACTCCTTTATTAAACCAAACATTTTCCACATAATCCTGCTAAAAGGGCTTTCTCTTGCTGTACTCTTCAATAATATGCTGAATTTCGTACAGAAATATTCCATATCATTATTTTGGAATTCTCTTCCTGCATCCGACATTATTATCTTTGGTGCTCCAAAGTATGTTACCCATTTATCTAATATTTTTCCATAATGTTCTTTATTTTTCCACTTAATCCACTCGGCTGAACATATCTGTTGCGTATCTAATCATTTACTAAAATTTAGATTCTCATCTCTCCATATCCAATCTGTAATAAATCAACAAAATTTGGTTTGCCATCTTCATTCCAAAACTATGGAGTGTGCCTGTTTGTTTAAAGTTTTGACACGTCTTACCAATCTTTAACAATTTTTCTAATTCTTCTATGCTTTTTTAATATTTTTGAAGGATTTTATTTTCATATGCTTCCTTTAGAAGCTGAAATATTTTCTACTATCGGAGAAGAACTTGTAGATGTAGTTAATTAATTTTTCTTTTCTTATTTTCTAATCTCTTACTTTATTATTATTAAATATTTTATCACGCTCCTTTTTCCTAATTTCCCATCAGAGTCACACAATCGGTCCGCCGGTTTTCATTTCTTATTATTGGTATAGTGTAAACCCAATGCTTCAGGTATGTATCAAATTCTTTGTCTATATCTATAAAACTCTCTTATGTTCTATATCAAAAGAATATGTCTCCTTCAACTTACATCTATTTTATTTTGAAAACTCCTCTTCCTTTTATCTTGCATGGTAATATTTTCCTTAATTTCAATCAGCTGTTCTACATCTTCTACTTTCCTTTTTCCTTTGGCTTTTTTGACACTTCCCTCATGTATTTATCTGACATATTTGATAAAATGGCTGATAGTCATATGGTTCCTACTACAGATGTCAAACATCCTGAATCTATTATTCCCAGCACTTCTCCCATCAATTCACTCTTATTATTCTCTTCCACAATCTCTTTATTATAATATGTTCTCTTTGATTCACTTGAGGGTTCTTGTTTTTTTTCTTTGTTCAGTTCTTGAATGAATGACCCGGTTCTCGACATTTAAAACATTTTCCTTTCATTTCTTCTGAGAAAAAACAGTCCTTCTTTTTCTGAGATATTTTTCTTGCAACATTACAATTCCTTTTCCTTTTATGAAATCATTTCACTCTTGAAATTAGTTTTATGGCAGTATATACATTCTTCCTCCTTTCCCAATGTTTTGTGTTTTCCTTTGGTGTTCTTTCTTCCATATCTGTTAATACAGAATCCATTACATGTATCTTTAAGGAAACTTCTAAATTTTTCTGTTTATACATCCCAACTTTACTGGAATATTTTCTTTTCGATGTGCTCATACGAATTGTCTATTAAGTAAATCTAAGATTTCTTCGATGTCATCTCTGCACCTTCAGTTCAATTCTCAGGTTGTCGAATCTGAATATATAATCCTTTATACTTTCAGTCTTCATTTGTTTGATATCTCTAAATTCCTTTATTTTGATAAACTGTATGTTCTCAGTCCTTTTCTGGTATTTTCTTTTTAGTAGGTCAAAAAATAGCTTTTCCCCTTTATCACTCATTAAATCTTCCATAGATATGTTCTTCACTGTTTCAAAAGCGTTTCCTTCTAATTTCATCATTAATTCTGCTGCTGGGTATTTTACTTTCTCATTCATTTTAATCCATAATTGTGCCTTCCTTAAATATTGATCAAAATTCTCTTCTTTCATCCCTAAGAATCTCGGAGCTTTAGGTTTTCCTTCTATTTCACATTTGTAGATTGAATTTGAAATTTTGATATAAAATAAGTTGATATTATAAGAATCTTAACCGCTTTTACTCTGAGTTCCTGTTCTTTCTTATTCATTAATAGTGTTCGTGATAATGCTCTCTTATTCTTATTTCTATTATTCATCTCTTTCTATGTCTTCTTATTTCCGATATTATTTATTTTGTATCTGTTGTTCATGATTTTAATTTTCTGAAATCCTTATAATAAAAAAAAAAAAACCATTAAATTATATCATAAAACGTTATAATTCCTTTTTTATATCTTTACAAATTATCTTAAAAACTATACATCTATTAAATATTACTTAAGTTTTATTATTCTTTATTACTTTTTTCTAACTATCTGTATTAGATTAGATAAGAGAGATTATTATTATCATTATAATTAAATTTCTTTAAACTGGGGGGTGTTAGAGAATTCGTATCCCCCGAAACTTTTACCCCCTCTTTTGATGACTTAACCCATCCAAAGGGTGCTCCCCGCAGGGGCTGCACCCCTCTTAAAGTTTAATATTTTCGCATCCCCTAAAACTGGTACCCCTCTCTTGATAATGACGTAACAGTTAACATATCTCTGGGTGTCTAGGTTTTGGTGTCCCATCATAAAAAGTTCAAATTTTTTTGAAATTTGTACCCCTCTTTTATGGACTAACCTCGTGTAGACGACGCACGTTATTCCTGGGTCGTCCGAGGTTGCAACCCACTTCTTCTAGTGAAATTTCAGCCCCCTTTTGGATACGAATCCTCCTGCAAGTGAACTATATCTCAATCAACTTTGTAACAATTTACAAAACCAAGAAAGGTTTAATTTTGTTCAACACAGACAAAAAGCTAAAATTTTAAAATCACATTAAAAACAAAAATTAAAAAAACGTTAAAAAATTAAAATAGCAAATAATTTTTATACACAAATGCAATGAATAAAACTAAAATTTTTCAACAGTGAGAAAACTAAAACAAACGAACCAACAAGCTTTGCAATAATAATGAATGGATATTAAAAAAAAACAAAACTTGAATTTAAATTACTAATGCTAGAATTAATTAATCTTTATTTCATCTTAAATAAAAATCAGCAATTGTTTTCTATTGTCACAGGACTCTATTTTTAGCCACACTTATCAATCGCTTAAAATAAAAAACTACAAAGTATAAATAAAATAAATAAGGATCCAATTAATCTGTCTAGTGATTCTCCAATTCTTAAAATTACGTAAAAGTTCCATACGTAAATAGCTATACCAAAAGCTGGAATCTAATCATATTTAAATTTATTATCAATATATAGATTATAATAATATATATATATAAATATATAATATAATATAAATATATATATAATATATATATATATATATATAAATATATAATATTATATATATATATATATATATAATTATATATATATAATATATATATATATTATATCCAAGACTTTCTCTTATATTGCATTTCTTAAAAAGTTGCTAATATGAAATAGTCCTCCAAATATTAATATGTTTAAATCGGAAAAAAAGAGTAATCAGGAATGTTCTTTTTCTTAACCCAAACAAAATCAGGATAACGGTAACAAATCACTAGATTTAAAAGATAACCAATGCAAATAAAAAAAAAATATAAAAAACAAATCATTAAATCAAAAACCAAAATAAAAAACATTTGCTTTACTTCAGTATGGTACCTCTTCAGGCCTTAAACGATTAAAAATTTCCCGCAATTACTCAGGGGAAAATGGAAGAAAAAAAAAAAAAATTAAAAAGATGAAAAAATCTTAGAATAATTAAAGGCTTCCCTCCACCCGCTTTAAATCTATTCAAAAAATAAATATCCCATAATAAAATTCTCAAAAATCACAACACTTTTTTTTCTCTCTTGCTAAACTTAAATAGAAACATGAAGATATTAATATAAATAATACCATAGGCATTAAACTATTTACCATTAATAATAATAAGAAAAATAAAAAAGCATTAGATATTAAGAAAATCACAACTTCTGCAATAAGCTTATTAATATATATATAATATAAATATAATAATAATATATATATATAGTATAATTATATAATATATATATATATATATTAATATATATAATATATATTATTATATTAATAATAATTATATATATATATAAAATATATAATATATATATATATATAATATATATATAATATATATAATAAATATTATATATAATATATATATAATAATATATAATATATATATATATATATAGATATATAATATATATATATATATATATAAATATATATATATATATATATATATTATATTATATATATAATATATATATAAATAATAAAATAATAATATATATATATATATATTTAATATATAATAAGACAATATATATATATATTATGAGAAAGATTTTATAATAAACTTATTACAAAACTAAATATATTGCAAGAATAATAACAATTTAATAACCGCAAACTATAAAACAAATTCTATATATTATTTTATTCACATATAAATAAAAAAAAATATATATTGAACCACAAAAATATTAAAAAGAATAAAAAAAACAAAACATATACAAATAATAAAAATTATGAACTGACAGACAAACAGACAGAGTGGTTAATTTTCCTAGAAAAATCGCGGAAAATGAGTTAAATTTTAAGACGATTGTTTTTGTTATCGTCATTTCAACAAAGAGTCGCAGCGTTTGATTCTTCTTGATACGTAAAAGCATCGTGGTGTACCATTGGTCAAGACGGGAAATTGAATCGTAGTCCTTTACCGTATCTGTGAAGGCATCAACGTTCTGTTCCTCTAGGTGAGTCAATAGAGACTGAAAGTAGTACAACATAAACAAATAAATTTGAACAACCACATGAGCTAATAATATTTTTACTACCCTAAAAACAACCAAACGGTTTCCACAAATTAAATTAATCCTGAATAATTAAAAAATAAATTTATTAGACTGTTACTACACTCCACGAGGAAGGAGGAACTTGAAAAAGTTTGGTCAAAATTGAAAAAGTATGGTCAAACCTATACACAAACCTCAAAAAAAAAAAAAAATTTATATATATATAGTTTTTGAATGTTTTTTGTTTTTTCAGCATGTTGTTTGCAACCGGGCTTTTGCTTATGTATTTCTATCACTGCGCTTGATTGTTGAAGACTTTTTGCACGGACTGAATGCTCCTTATGCTTTAAAGATATACATAAGAGCACCTTTTTATTTGTCTTGTCTTTTACTAATTTGTTTCTCTCTTTTCAGTTGTAGGGGATGATCGTATTTGGCCATTATATTTATTAAATAACCAGTCAAAGGAGTTGGTAGGTTTCCTCTGTAGGAGGAACATAGGTGGGGAGGAATAGGAACCAAAAGTAGAGCACAGGGTTCACTGTCCGGGCCAGGGGAGGGTTGCCTGGGTTTCTGTATAGAGCGGTGTATATTCCCTCCATTTAGTTAAAAGTAATATATTCTTTATATCTTATAGCTACAGGGTAGTAAAAAACAAAGGTAGAAAAGTTATTAATTTGTGGAAAAACTTGGAATTAAAAAGAATTCGCTTCAGTTTTAAACAGTTTCGTGTTCTCTGTATTTTAGAGATAGATAGAAATCTTGGATTCAAATATATAAAATAAATGTGCTCATTAGTAATGACGCATTTAATTTTTGACGCATGCATAGAATCTCATTGCAACATTAAATGGGCAATACGAATTGGGCCCACACCCCTGGTCCATTCCTAGATGAATACTGAAGGATGAATTAATAATTCAACGATTTTATATCTCATATAGAAAATTTTTAAGTCTATTATGAAGACAAAAAAATACATCCAACCCGGAAAAAACAAAACTCTGAAAGCATATAACAAATTGTCTTCATAGGGAGATGTAAGTAGTTCAGTGAAGAGCTTACTGTATATTTGAGATCCCTAAATCCTACTCTTTCAGATTTGAACGAAAGAAAGGTGTATAGCTGGTGAAAAGGATCAAGCTGAAATCTTCCCAAGAATATAGAGTATAGTCATGAGGTAATATGTGTGCCTCCTAACATTGTAAGTTCATCTCACACGGCTTAGAAGATATGACAAAAAAAAAACACTCCTTCATAAGAATGTCACCGCACGAGTCATAGCATTCTAGGATAGGTGCATAATAGTCAGCGGAGGGAAGCCCCCGTCAATTATTATAAATTTTCAAGTAAGTAGCCTAAAAGTTTATACGTGGAGCAAAAAAGCTGAATGAACAGTTTGTTACTGATCGAGATAGATGTGAGAGAGTGAGAACATTCGTCGCATAACATTGGTAGTGATGTAAGAAGTAAATGAAATGTATGACTTGATATGCAAGAGAAGCAGCATTTGGGATGAGAAATATTAGGAGGATGTTAATAATTTTATATGTATTTGATGAGGTGAATTGTGACAAATCCTTGTATATGAAGTTATTAAACAAACATTCAAGGAAGTTGGTAGATTTCCTCTGTAGGAGGAACATAGGTGTGGAGAAATAGGAACCTGAAGGAGAACACAGGGTTCACTGTCCAGGCTCGGGGAGATTTGCCTGGGTTTCTGTATAGAGTGGTGTATATTCCCTCCCATTTAGTTAAAGTAATACATATCTCCCTGTTATATCTTATAGCTACAGTGGTAGCTAATAAACAAAGTAGAAAGTTTCATTTATATTTGTGGAAACTGGAATAAAAGGGGAATTCGTCTTCATTGTAACAGAGGTGGGTGTTTTTCCGTTTAGTAATCTTTATTATAGGACCGTTTTTAATAATGGAGTTAGGCTGGGATGTGTTATGTTTTCATGGCTATTTAATTTATATATAGATGGGATGATGAAAGAATTTAAGGTAGGACTGGCAAGGGAGTGTGTTAGACTGAGCGAAAATGGTAAGAGAATGGAGGGTATCTTGCTTATTGTACGCAAATGATTCGGTTTTGTGTTGTGAATCTGAAGTGAGTAGAAGTTTGGTAGATAGGTTTGGCTGGGTATGTAAAAGGAGAGGGGGTCGAAAGTAAATCTAGATAAAAAGTAAGGTAATGGTGGTAGGTGAGGAGAATCAAAAGTTTGAAATTAAGTTGGATGGTATACAATAGGAACAAATATCCGAGTTTAAACTAAAATGTTGAATAAAAAAGGAATGGATGGTGCAGTGTAGTAGGAAAGTGACTGGAGCAATTAAATTATTGGTGAATGCAAGAGGGTTTTAAATCTTACAGCCTCCACAAACGCTTTGTTAAGCAACTTAGATATCCAGTGAATCACAATCTTACCTTCATTCTTGATCATTTCACCAGTAATTCCATCTATACTTGTTAATTTACCATTCTTCAACTTTCTCACTCTACGTATTACTTCCTCCACAAAATACTTACCACTTCTTACATCATCACACCCGATCACTACGTTCACTATCACCTTTTCATCACTACCAATGTTAAGCATATTTTCGAAATGCGCCCTTCACACTCTCCTCACGTCCATCTCATTAGTCATGAAAGCACCATCCCTATTCATTATTCTATCAAGATTCCCCTTGTTATCTTTCTTAACCTTCGTGCTTCCTTCTAAAACAACTCCCGTTTCCTTGTAGTTCCTCATTCGTTCTCATTCCAAACTGTTCATATATCTCATTTTTTCTCCTACGTATGTAACTCTTTTCCTCCCTATTTTTTTCCATGCACCTTTCTTTCGAAACCTTTTCGTTGGCTATTAGGGCATTCAACCACAAATCATTTTTACTTTTTACCACTTGCATCACCTCTTCGTTCTACCATTCACTACTGACATTCTACTTCCTACTTTAGTACACCCACGTACTTCTTCTCTAGCATTACTAGCAAACGCTTCTTTCCTTTGTGTTCAGATTTGCTCAGTTTCATCTTGTTCACTTTCAAATGACTTACTTTTAAGAGATTGTTTCATTATTTTTCCTTTTAACTTGTTTCATCAAAACTCATATAACTTCATAATTTTAATTTGGAATCCTTTTCTCCCCTCTCCATTCCATGCCACCACTATCTAATCTTACATAAAACAAATAATATCTATATTCCCACCCCATCCCCTTCACTGTTAACACCCTATCACATACTTCAACTCCCTCTTCTTCACCAACGAAAAATCAGTCATACTTTTCACTTACGACACCATCTCTACTACACCAACTCTCGTATACTATAGATAGTCTGATGTTTGAAGAAAGTATTACTTACGCACACACATTTCTCTCTACTCAAAGAAATCAATCACCTTCCGCCATATTATTATTTCATTATAAATATATAAATATATATATAATATAATATATATATATATATTATATATATATATATATATTATATATATATATATATATATATATATAATAATATAATATAATATAATATAATATAATATATATCTTCTTTCTTTCATTTCTTCACCTTCCTCTTTGCCCCCAAATTGGGTAAAGTGCTTATCAAGCATCGAAACGAAAAGCCAGTAGGGAAAGTATGACAAAAGTCAAAGAAAGCCCCAGCCTTACCGCCCCCTCGTACCATTAATTAGTGGAGAGCTCTTCACGACAAAAAATCCACCCTAAGCTATCATGGGACCCACGGCCCTCACTATGGTAAATTCGTCAAATTTAAGGGTTCATTCCCCCTGCCCAGGTGGGGCCCACAACCATGCCCCATACAAAACCCCGCCATTCTCTCCTATCGATTGCACCTTTATTCTCCCTCTGCCCAAACTCACATTTCTCTCCTCAGACATTCGTTCACCGACCCGATCCACTTTCTCTTCGCTCCCAGTCCGTTCGCTGTTCCCACACACTCACCACTATAACATCCGTTAAACCAACCGACTATCATTCATCCTTTCCACATGACCAAACATCTCAACATACTTTCATTATTCTCTCTTTCACCCTTCTTCACACCAACAACTCTCAATAAGTTCATTCACTCGATTTATATTCTTTTCAACACCTTAGCATGCTCCTAAGATTTTCCATCTGAAACACATTGAACTTTAGATCTATAACTTACTATTCCAGACCATAGTCTCAACCATTACAATAACACAGTTAACAACATTACCCTCATGTAAGACCTGCGCCACTAAACTAGTCCCTTTACATCACCAACGATTTAATTGGCACCAGCAAACCTTCCTGCCATTCAACAACTTTCCTACTACACTTCTGCATCATCCGTTCCCTCTCATCCAACACATAACCCTAAAAATATTTAAACTCAGACACTTGCTCCAGCGGCTCCCCATCTAACATAACTACACACTGAGAACTGTCCTACTAATAAAACGGAGTATATATATATATATAAATATAATAAATATATAATATATATATATTATATATTATATATATAATATACACCTATACCATCTGTGGGGCAAAGAGGAAGATAAAGAAAGAAAGAAAGAAAGAAATATATATAATATCAAAATGACACCAAAAATTCACCTGTAGTAGTTTGCATTCTCTTGAATCCTGGAACGCTGGGTACATTTCTTGATATTTGTGGAGAGCAATTTTAGCGTCAGTTAAATCTTGACACATATGACAAAGAGCTGCTCGGAACATATATTCTTTGGCGCTGTATTTTAACAAGGAGCTTTCTAAAGCACTCGCTGCTACCTACAAATACCAAAATAATTTACAAAAATATATTAAACTTAGATCTTGGAATCAATGAAGAATTGAATTCAGAATAAAATTTTTAGAAACAAATTCACAGCACTGATAAAACAGTTTTACAAAATTTATAAAAGCTATTTGAAGAAAATAAAACGCTTTCTAAAACTAAGGACTGGGAAGAATATAAAATTGTATTAGTCCAAAATATGTAACAAGATTTTGAATATATTAATAACGAATTAAAAGGTAAATTATAAACAATGAGGAATAAAAGCTAAATCTCTGAGTATTCAGAATGACAACGTATGGTACAACAAATTTACTATCACACAGGAAGATAGCAAAGAATTTCAGCTGATGGAGTTACAATTAAAATCACCCTTTTCTATGTTACTCATTTTAGATCGTACGTGCCTAAAACTGAACCTGAATGGTCAAGACTACAACTCAAAGTTCCAACTCTACAGGAGCTTCAAAACTAAAAACCTTCAAATATCATAAAAGCTTCTTTCATTCTATACCATTTTTTTTTTTTCAAAAATAAAAAAAAAAATCCAAAAATTTCCTTTTCAATTTGATTTTCAAAAAGACCTCCAAATCACACAATAATAAATAGCAAAATCAACAAACCATTACCTGTTCATAAATTTTAATGGCTTTTTCATAATTTTCCATCTGAGCTGCAAATTGTGCTACTTTAAGAAGGCATTTATTTGATGACGAATTATTTTCCTCCCCTTTGAAGTAATCGGATGCCTGCTCATAATGCTGTATCGCCTTTTCCATATCCGCAATCTAAAAGTTTAAAACAATTGTCAAAACTGGAAGAGGAATCAAGTTGAATACCTGCATATAGGATTAGTGGCAAACCCAGAGTTAAATTATTATTATTATTATACGGCTATTCCTATTATCCACTTGCAATACCAATGTAAAATCTACATAAGAGAAAAATGAGAAGATTAAATAAGTTGAAATAATATTTTCATTATAAATTAAAGATATTTTTAGATTTTGCTTACTTTTTTTAATGAAAAATAAGAGGAAAGCTTGCAAATTAGGTAGCACTGAAGAAAAAAGCGCGAGTTCTCATTAGTTAATTATATTTTACTACGTTCTTTCATCTTTTTTTATTATTATTCCAGACCTTATAAAAATATTATAATAATTTAGTTTTTATAATAGTTTATTCTTATGCTTAGATCCTGATGTTGATAAATAACTAACGAGCATTACTTTTAATATAAAGAAATAACTATAAGTAATATTAAAAGGCATTAGGAAAATACTATTTATCATGATTATAAAAAAAAAAAATAATATAAAAAAAGAAAGTTAATACTTCAAATTTAAAACGATCGAACAAAGAAGAAAAGAATAATACTTCAAATTTCAAACAATCAAAGAAAGAGGAAAGCTAATAGTTCAAATTTAAGAAGAACCAAGAGTAGGAGAAAGGCCAGATAATAACACACCATCATATACACAATTGAATCGGTGAGTGGAAAAACAGTATAGACCAAGGTCGGACAATTTGAAGTCAAACTATAAAAATCAGTCCTAAACAGGGTTTCACGCTGACATGAAGAACAATACTAATAAAAAAAGACCACCAGATATTGAAGATGTTAGCTATAGCAATGTTACCTGCATTAATTATATATATTAGGGTGGAATTTTCAGACTGCAATGAATTCTCACTTGGGGGTATAAAGGTGCTACGCCCCTCCCCCCCAATCTGGGTATAGGAAGATGATGATAAATTATATATGAAAACAAAAGTAATTTTTGCTAATATCTCAGAATGAGGTTTTTGGATCATTACAGATTTTCCACTCATCCATTTTAACACGCACTGACCAATGGTCTACGTCTCTACGATACACATCTTTCTGTGAAATAAAAGATTTTCTTCTGTTTTTAACATTAATTTTTATCGAGGTTCCTCAAAAATAACTATTTTTCGAATCCTTAAATTTACAAGTGGAGAAAGGAGCAAAGAAAGGAAGAAGAAAAATAATATATTTAATTTCTCCATTGTAAATAAATTTATATGTATGCATGATGTATGTATGTATGTATGTATGTATGTATGTATGTTTATAATTATTATTATTATTCGTAGTAGTAGTAGTGCCATATCTAAAAACTTTGTTGTAAATCAAAATTTATTTTAAGCTATATTTGAACAAATTTCAGATTCTTACCTCTGTTTCATAAATGTCAGCAATGCTTTGGTGATGCTTCGCAGCCATTGTGAATTTGCCCATATCAGTGTAAATTTCAATAGCTTTAAGAAGACTGTTAACTGCCTCTGTAACATAAGGAATATAATGAACGGAGAAGTGATGTATAGATTTATGCACATTTCTAATAAAGTATCAATCCATGGTATTAAAAAAAAACAAAAACAAAAAAACAACAACAGGTTAATCATTCTTGTTTCATCTCGCAATAATTACAAAAAAACATATAACAAAATATTGAAAAAAAATTAATTGAAAAATTAACTTGAAAATAAGACCAACACTGATCCCCCTCCCTCAGAAAAAAACTTTAAAGTAAAAGAAATTATAATCATTTATATAGAAACCACAGTATAAGATTTATAATCCTAAAACAAAGTATTACGATATGTGAGGATATTAGGCTTTGTGGTATAAAGTTAAAATATGAATGCTTTTTTATACTATTTTTTTTCTTCAAAAACTGATATTAATAAAAAAAAGTAAAAACTTTTAAAAACAAATACCATTTGGATCAGTTTTTTTGTAGCAATTTCCGGCTTCAACAAAGTTGGTAGTGGCATCGAGTCTAGACCCCGCTTTCAGATGAAGGTTTGCTAGTTCAGTAAAGGCTTGAGCAGCAGATCCCCATTTTTTGGCCATTTTAAATTTGTTAGCTGCTTGCTGATACAAATCCATTGCTTCATCAACTTTTGACGATCCTCTGCAAATAAAAATTACATATGCTTATTCTTTTTATATAAGAATATGAAAACTAGTACTGCGGGTCATTCGAGGTGACTAAAAGACGAGTAGTAACTGGTTGGGGTCCCGCTTGATCACTTTATGCCCTAGAAATGTTCATTTATGCCTCGATATGGTGCGTGTGCGCAAACCTAACCTCATTACTGGACCTGGGACAGTATGATGATAATGATGAAATTTTTGTAAGAATAAGTTACCACCTAGGTCGGGATGATCTTTTGAATTAAAAACAAAAAAATTATCCTTAAATATAAAAGTCCAAAGATACTACATACACTAGTTTAAAATACAAACGTATTTTGAATATGATTACGCTACTGCTTAAAAGAAGGAGCACCGTTATAAAAATTAGGTAATTTAACCATATTTGATTTGAATAAATCCAATATTTTGCAAACCCCATGAAATAAAAAAGTAATTAAATTATAACTACTGATCTTTTCAAAAAAAATTAAATACATTAAAAAATCTAAAATTTTAATCTTTAAACTAAAATCATAAACCTTATGACTTACTACCATTAAATAATAATAAAATTCTTCTTTAATTTTAATTACAATGGGAATGGAATTAAGTTATATATATTAAAAATTAACTAAAAAAAAATTCTATCTATGTATTAGCCTACCCTCCGGTTAGGGTGGTCAAACATGCACCAGAAAGATAATTTTTAATCATGATTCTGAATTGCAGTGGAGAGCAATCGTAGATGATTCAAAATCCACCCTAGCTTCACCGGACCAAGACGGACCATCACTTGACCATTCTCAATGTCCTATGTTCATTCCTTGGGCCAGGAAAATACAACCGTGCCCCTCACAAAATTCACGATTAATGGCAGCACTTCTTCTCGCCTGTAAGTTCTCATCTTCTCCTTCAGACTCTCATATACTCAATCCACTTTTCTGGTTCCCAGATGACGATTCCAAACACACTCACTCATTACAGCCCTCTTAACAAAACCGACCTATTCATCCATCCTTCCAACAGACCAAACCATCTTAATTAATACACACTCCATTTATTCTTCCATTCCCACCTTCCCCCAAACCAACACCAACACAGCTTCCTTAATAAGCTCATTCCAATTTTTCAATCTATCAATTCTCACACCAAAGCCCAACATACCCCTGATATTATCATCTGATCAGACTGCATCTTAGATCCTATACCTTCTTATCCATAAGGATTTAAAATCCTTACAATATATATACCGTAACAATCGATACCTTCATTAAAATAACCATGGACACACTACACGCCCCTGCCTCATTCGGCATTAATATTGAACTACTCACAATCCACTCCATTATTCTGCAAAGCTACATTGTTAACATACATTCAACAGTCTATCACCAACACCAATATAATCGCTTAATACCTGCCACAGATTTCTTATTAATCTGCCATAGTCCTTTGCAAATCCATAAAAGCCAAATAAAAATTCCTCTTCTTCACTTTTATTTTCTCACTCATTTGCTTCCATGTAAATATTTGATCTACATTTCATCACCACTCCTAAAGCACCTTGTCTCAACAAGAACCACTCGCCACTTATTGCATTCTTTCAACAAAAAATCTAACAAAATCTTCCCTACATGCCAATAAAAACAATCTCCCTGTAGTTTCTTTAGGTTCCTTATCTTAACTTACGCTATACAATACTATCACTGCTCTCCTCCAGTTTCCTTTTTACACAAACTAAATTGTTAAAAAATAATGTAGCATAATTATAATAACTAAAATTTACTTTCCCCTTATCCTTTCAATTAGCAAATAAAAAATAACAGGTAACAGCGTAGATCAAACATAAAAAATTGTTGAAATAGAAGTAATATTCTTGCATGCAAATGGAAACTTTTTGAGAAGCCTCAGATACCATTCCAAATTGTGCCTGTGTTATTGACTGAAGATTTACAGGACCTCGGAATCATTGAAGAATATATTTAACAATCCAAAAAGAACCAGGAAATATCTCATGTTTTATCTCTCATTATACTGGGTAAAAGTTCACAATTTGACAATTTTAAAATAGTCTATCTTCATGTCTTTATTTTTCTAAAATGATATATGTTCTTTTTATGGAATAATCTCCACTAACATAATAAGAATACATTATTATACCTACATTTCCACACATTTTAATCACACATCTAAAAAACTGAACCCTGAATAGCAATAACTACAATCAAAATTTCAACTCAAGGCAAAGCAAAGAAAGCTCCATGGTACTCTTAAATGTATTTAATAATAAGAATTGAGAGCAATAAGAGGATTCTATGCATCTTTATAAAATATAGCATGATCAATAAGATTATTATTACTTCTCTCAAAAGTCAATGCATAATCCTATTACACAATGCCAGAGAACTTAATCTTGGATCTCTGATTGTGAAAGTAGACTTTTAAATTAAGCAGAACCACATAATGCCATTAGGAATAAAAGAAAAAATATCTGCGCCTGAAATATACAACATATGAAAAAATTGTGAAAATATGATCATCCAAAGATTGTCAAAATATCATCCAATCAGATTTCCACTGATTTACTTGCATAGACAGTTTGAAAAAATTCTATGAAGCTCTAACTTTGCCTAAAACATCTTTTTGTTACCCCTTAACAAACAGTTATTATAGATATTCTTTGATTACAGCTTAAATAAAATGTCTAAGACATAATTAAGCACCAAAGGATTATCAACAGAATTATTAGATAGAAAACATCTTCATCAAACTCTTAATTATAGTGTTAATGTCATATAAAATGTAATTCACATGTTTCTTTTAAAACGCAATGAATTTTCATTTTCAAATAAACCTCATCATCTTATATAAGTACTTTATTTACACAGTTATAGTCTATTGTAATATACAGTTCTCAACATTAAAATCAAAAACCTAACACCAGGTGCTAATTTTTCAGATCTCTTTCTCAAACAATCGGTAATGCAAACAAATCCGTTTTAACTCATACATGACTTGTAAAACCCGTTGAGAGGCAGATAAATTTCATTTGGATCAAAAATCAGTACAAACAGAACTTCATGATGAAACAGATGTTACAACAAAGGATTCTTGCATTCTATGTATTCCCGCTACATTAAAGTTCTCAAACATTTAAATGAATATATTAATAAAAAAATAAAAAGAAAAAAACCAGATGGAAAAGAAAGATTTTAACTCATCATATTATGTATAAGTACGGTATGTAGACAAGAACAAATTGAATTGACTAAACTCAGGTTTGACTCTCTTTATTTTGAATAATTCACCTTTTCAAGGATACTGCAATCAGATGCCATAATTGTTCAGTCAGATTAACTCTAAAACATGTCCATTGAGTGCCCTATTTAGTCACATAAGAAAATATACTTACCAATTTGTTTAAAAACACGTAATTTGCATAAATATTCTGCGCTGAAGGTTATTTTGAACTTTACATTCTGTGACAAAACCATACACTTTGATATCTTTGATATTCTTAAAATATTTCATTTAGTGCAAAAACAACCATTGTCACAGTTTGGCCAAATTTAACTCTCAAGACATATTTTTCAAAATTTTCAATGCAATAACAACCAATGTTATATGATGATTATTGAATGAGACACAACAATTTTACCTTACCAACATCAATCATAACGTTTAATGATTTTTTTTTTTAAATCACACAGCTCAAAACTGTTTTTGTTTTTAGACATTAACTATTATATATATATATATATATATTAAATAATATATTTTTAAGTATATTTCACCTATAATTTTCTATATCTGATAAATATATATATATATATATATATATATATATATATTATAGAAATATATATATATATATATATAATTATATAATAATTATAATTAATAATATATATAAATTATATATATACACATATATATATATAGATATATATATAATATATATCAGGGCGTGTGGCACCCCGCCCTCATTTGGGGTAGTCCGGCAAGCCACCTCCGCACAGAGAAACGTAGTCCCTACGCTCCTCCGCACCTATTCAGACCAGCAAACCCCCTATCGCCAATCTGCATCGCCCACAAATAACGACTTCGCCAAAAAGTTTAATATTAAATACTAATAGTATAATATCCTTACAAAAAATTTTATTGATAATATTATATGAAAAATGAATGAATATTTACAAAAATCAAGAAATTCCTCTTCCTCCTCAATGTCTTCTTCAAAGACAAGAGCTCCATATTTACAAGAGATCCATATTACCTGCTCAAAATTAAAAGCAGTCAAGCTGGACTCTTTGCCCATTTAAATACCCCACCAATACTGAATTTCGATCTACAGAAGCATGTCTTGTGACTTACGTAACAGAAATTTCTGAATAATTCTGCTATGCGAATGAAATTAATATTACCTGAGCTGGTGTTAGTTCACTTCCAGCATCCTTTCTTAAGGAAGCCCTTACGTGAACATCATTCCTTCTTATGTCGAATATTGCCACCCGTCACCCATAAGAAGCTATCTTTCAAACTTATAGAATCAGAAAGCCTCGACGCCTGCAGGATGCTAATGCTATCTTATCAACACGGACCTTTAATATATTAAAAATAATATATATAAAAATGTTTTTAAATAGATAAAAAATTTACATGTAAATATTCTCTAATTTATTACCATAACACTTTCTAAAAATATATACCAATATATTATATATATATATATATAAAATATATATATATAATATAATATATATATATTAATATAATATAATATATATATATATATATATTATATATATAATATAATATTATATATATTGGTTTTACAACAGAATATTTAGATATAAAATAGAAATTATAGAATATACATTAATTATATAATGAAGATAATAGCCATTCAGTCTATTAAATCTTTCTTAAATGGTTATTTATTATATTGGTACCTTTAAGTTTTGTGAGTTGGTTTAAAGTTTAATTTATTAAAAAAACAATAAATCTCAACCATTAGGTAAATTCACTTAACAACTTAATAAAAATTATATTCTTATAAATTTAAAATTTAACAATTAATCTTTATTACACAGTTCAAAGGTAATAAACCAAAGACGGAAAACTTTTTTTATCTGCTATTGTGCCAAGTTGCTAATCCTGACGTTCCCACCTCATAGTCCCGCCACCTATCTTGTATCCGCTCGTGAGCGACTAAAAAGAGCGAGCCCACCTCTGATATATTATATATATTAAAATATATATAAGTATATATATATATAATATAATATAATATATATATATTATATATATATAATATATTATATATATAATAAATATATACTAATTTATATAATATATATAAATAATATAAATTAATATATATATAAAGCAAGCAAGAAAAAAAAAAAAAAAAAAAAACTTAGCTGGAATCGAAGCTGGCGCCGGGAGCTGGTACATCCACTGTCAATTATGGAAAAACGTAGAAAAAAGAAATATATACAAAAGAGTTTAATGATTCTCTTAACCAAGAGAAAGAAAGAGATTGAAGTTTGATAGAAGTATCATCTAATCTGCTATCTTATCCTCACAATAGAATAATAATAATGATAAATTTTTATTCTTTCTATTAGTAATACTACTCCAATCGAAAAAGGGAATAATTTTATCTTAGAATGGCAAATAAAAATAAGAAAAAATGCGAATCTCAGTAAGATGCCAAACAGGAAAAGTAGATCAAGCTATATGTCAATTTGTATAAATAAATAATTTTAAAAAATGATATTGTCCAGTATGTATGGCCCCAAGACAAAAGATTCCACCAAACTTATCAAAATATAAGATGGAATTTAACGAATAATGGCAGGGGATTGTATGTGTTCATCATGATATAAGCCTGATATTAATCATAATTAAAAATTTATAAAATGGACAGCAGTCAATTTCATCATCAATGTGTAATTGGAAAATATCAACATTCTTGAATTTTTAGGTACATAGGATAACTACTAATGAGAACAAAGACTAAATGATGATAAACTTCTAAAATAGCAATAAAGTTTAGTTTAAAGAACAAAAAAATTTCTTAAAATTCAATGTAAGTTAAATAAATTGTGAATGAGATAAGAATGAAAATTTTATGGCCTTTATAACTCAATTGTCAACTTTCTAATCATGAATTACTTTTAATTATTATAAATCTTAAAATTAAATTCATAAATATGTGCTACTCCATGTCTCCCTCTCCTATCTACCTGGAATATTGTAATGAAACTAGCACATTGATTTCAATGCTAGCCCATAAGTTGTTAAAAAGCAATGAAATTGAAGGCTTGGTTTGCTAGTGTTGTTTAATTAATAATAATAATGTATCCTTGTATAAAAATGTATCAACAATGTATCCTTGGTTTTTCAACTTTCAAATTTTTTTTTTAACTCTTGTCAAAAACATGTTTTATGTCTTTTGTAAATCAGTCTTTCCCCTTTCTTATCCGTTCAGATGGATCTTTGCTAATATTCTTACTGGAAAAGTCATCTCCACATTTTCATCTAATTCAACACTGGTAACTTATGATTTCGATTTTTCCATGATTCATTAAAAAAAAAAAAAAACGGAGATTTTTGACAGATTTTCCCCCATTTTACGGTAGGTAAGAAAATTGAGATAGATAGTAGCCACATAGGCCTACCAAGACTGTTGAAGTCAAAAAGAAAAATAGTTGCTATTTGGCTCATCTTACAAATAACTAACCCAACTTCATAGCTACACATGGCAACATGGAATTTATTAAAGTAAATTATGAACAAATATATCAATTAAGCTAACCTACAAAGCCAAGTCACTCAAAATGAACTCAGATACTAGATCTAACATTGGTCAAGTCAAAAAATATCCTGCACATCCAAATATGGCCTATATAAGCTGAGTCAATTTATATATACCTTGATCATCCGTCTAACTTTTTCTTAAAGGTTGAAAGAGAGTTGTTATTAATCAGTCATATCTTGTGGTAAACTATTCCAAAAATTAACCACTCTATTCCTAAAAATAAACCAAGCTATCTCATATCTTGATTGAATGTTTTTTTTTCCTTTATCTTTTTGCTATGACCTCTGGTCAGAATATTTTAATCTACATTGCTTGTCAGTTACTGAAAACATTTTGTAACCTCAATCAAATCTCCCCTAAAGTTCTTTAGTTCTTTTAGCCTATACTTTTAAATCCAAAAATCATTCTTGTTGCTATGCACTGTAATGATTCCAGCATATTATTGAAACCTGTGTGCAAACCATTATAGAGCTTACTGAAAACCACTTTACTTTAATAATTAACATTTTGGTTTATTATTCCTAAAATTCTGAT
>JABUQX010060401.1:0-20000 GCA_015478945.1 Trachelipus rathkii
ACATAACTACATAATCTATATTAACATATATATACTTCAGCACACAAAAAAATATATAAGAACAAAAAAAAAAAGCGTATGCTGGGGAAAAATTTTTTTCAATAGAACTCGAACATTTTAATTTACTTGGAAAAATAGAGAAGAAACTGGAAATAAAATGAAAAGCATTTTAAAATATTTTAAATAGGAAAAAGAGTAAGAAAATTTCCCAAAAATGTAAAGACTATATATAAAAAGTCTAATTCCCACGGTGCTTGTCCAGAGCAAAAAGCCTTTCTTACAAAACTATTGCACAAAAGACCATTATTTTTTTTTTGACTATTGCTAATCCTACAAACGTGCAAACTGTATATATATATATATATATATATTGGTAATATATAATATATATATATATATATATATATATATATATATATATATATATATTATATATATATATATATATATTATATACTATATATATACTATATATATATTATATTATATATATTGGAATGAACAATATTTTGGCTTTGGGGACGTCTCGGTATCTGATGAAATGGTAGGTGTCTTGATCACAGAAGGGATGTGCAACTTCATTTTTATCTTCAACTAAATCATTTTATCCCCAAAATCCATGGTTCGATGGCATAGCACACATTCTCTTATCACTCTTGCTTGTTTTCACTCTGCCCAGAATCGTTGTTAAGGGATATTATTCGACAGGCTAGGAGTGCCTTCAGTAAAGGGAAATGCGCTGACCTTCTTGGTTCTACACCTGATAAAAATTTCTTGCCCTTTTACATTTTCTGAGTTTTCTCCTCTTATTCATTCCGACGATCCTGTCGTAACACTCATTCTGAAAAGGCTAATCTCTTTGACCACCTTTTTTTCATCTAATTTCACCCTGGACGATTCCAACACTCCTCCTACTCCTTCTCCACTCAGGTGTACAGTATCTCTACCTGTCATGAGCGGATGAATGTGTAATATGTATATGTCAGTTCATAACATACAGGTGCATGTAATACCCTAGAAACTATTATTTGACTACTGAACCGATTAGTTATTTCTACTGTCATATACACAAGTTTTAGATATATCCGCTTATCATTCTCCCACGTGCTGCATACATCAGCAGTCGAGTCATAGACAACTTAGTAAGAAATGGATTCTATGCCCAATATTGTCACCCAGTACAAGATAATTATACTACCTATAATTACTTTATACTGATAATATAATATATACTTATTTATAATTTAACTAAAGTTATCCATTTAATTATAACACAGTATATAAATGGTATTTTACATAGCATATATCCATAACGTGATTATATACTTATCATCACCATTGTCAATGCACTATATTTACTATAACATATAATTAAAATAATTATTTAACATTTGAATACATGGTAATTATTACAAACTTAATCATAAACCGCTCGTTATTAATCGAATCTCCAAGGTGAACAGGGGGGCCGAAGCGCGCGAACACTCATGATAGCCCCTCTGCCCAGAAGATTATCCAATTATTGATCATCACACCATTTTTTTAAGGTATCATATCCGATTAATAAACATAAAGTCTAGAGGTTAAATTAATTTATATATTAATATATATATATATATATATATATATTAGTACCTTATACATAGAACTTACAAATTTATTAATAACATTTTATACCTAATTATCTATATAAATATCCATACCTATAAAGCCACATAAAAGGTTTTTATTTTTCAATACATAACAATAAACTAATAAATAGGTATTTTTGGAATAAATAATTAATCATAGTAAAGGTATTTTTATATTATGTATATATTTACTGGATCCTAAAGAGTAAAAGATATCAAAGAATTTCAAATTGTCATGGACCTCACCAGATAAAATACATAAAAATCTGGATCGCACTGTTATAAAGTTATTATTATCATTATAAATTTAATATATTATTCATTAGGTATACATATAATATTTAATATGGTTTACTTGATTCATAATAAAATTCAGTTATATTAAAACAAACTATATATAGTATAAATATATATAATATATATATATACTATCATATCACTATATATTACCTATTACTACCCTTATATATATATATTATATATTATCTATATATATGTCAAATATTTAATTATTAAATCTATTTTCTCTATTCTAAAAGAAACAGGGTCTTAGACTGTTTTTATCATTGCTTCACATTGATAAAATAATGTCTCCGACCATTGTTGCTAATTTATTATTATTATTATTATTATTATTAATTATTATTATTATTATTTATTATTGAAATTATTATTATTATTATTATTATTTTATTATTATTATAATTATTATTATTATTAATTATTATTAATTTATTATTATGTGTTTTTTACTATGTGTCATAAAGTTGTAAGGGAATATAATATTTTTATATATATATAGTTATTATATATAAATATATATAGATAATATATATATAGAATAAATATTTATATGTACATATAGTAAATACCAAGGTATAAACCTCAGTTGAATATCTATTAATTATTATCATAATTAACACACTTCCCTCCATATCATTCACTCACGAACTTTCGCACAACCACACTCTACCATTTCTGGACACGCTTCTTATATGGAAAGACTCCCCCAATATCACACATACAGTATATAGAAAACCCACCTCCCCTCCTAACTATACCCACTGGTTCTCTGCCCACACCAAAAACATAAAAATAGCCACTCTCAGCAGTCTATATCTCAGAGCCCTAAGAATATGCTCTCCCAACCACTTAAATTCAGAAACCAAATTTCTACATACTACGTTCACCAAACTCAAATACCCCCCCCTACATAATCAACTTGGCCTACAAAAAAACCCAACAAACCTTTTATAAGCAAACAAAAAAAATCAGGAAACTTCAAAAACTTTTTTGCCCCTTTCTTTCAATATAGAACATAAATTAAAACAACACATACCAAATTCAATCATATTAACTCACAATAACATATTCACTCTCAAACGCACTCTCAAACCCCCTAAACAAAGAAACAATATTCAGCAACAATGCGTATATCAAATCCCGTGCTACAATTGCCCCTCTGTATATATTGGAGAAACAAACGATTTATCCCGACGCATATCTCAACATAAAGCAGATTTAACCGACGACAATATGAACTCTGCACTCACCACCCATCGCACCAATACTCATCATAAAATCAATTTGACAAACATCACCACACTCAAAACCATAAATCAAGTACAAAGTAGAAAAATAACAGAATCCATATACATTTATAACACAAATAACTTTAATAAATCAGCCGGTCAATTCAAGCCAGACAAAATACAAAATTCAATATTGCTCTCCTCAAAGTATTTCACTGATCTTAAAAATAATAAAAGACCAACCAACTAAAACTTTCCTGAAACTGACAATAACCCTCCGAGTTGGCAGGCGATCGCTTTGTTGTAAATACATTCCATTTGAAAAGGTCCATCCGTAATGTTGGACGAAAGCTCATGGCTTTCCCACCCCAAGAAATCTTAATTTTAGTCTCCCTGTTTTTAACTTAAAATTAAAATATTAAAGTGTGGTGCTTAAATTGTTAATATGTGTATATCGAACGTTGAGGTCATCGTGAACCCATTAGAAATAGAAAATAAATACCTAAAAGATATCGATTCGTCCCAATAAAATTTTGTTTTCAACAGTTGCTATACTATTTCTCCCGAACATTAGTTACTCAATGTAACTTAACCTAAAAAATATTTCACGCCAAGGGTGATTAACCTATATATATATATATATATATATATAAATATAAAGTAATTATATTAATATCATCTATATATATATAATATATATATACTATACTATATATATATATATATATATTATATTATAATATATATATATATATATATATATATATATATATATATATAATATATATATATATTATTATATAGTATATATATATATATATATATATATATATATATATATATATATATATTATATAATATATATATATATATATATATATATATATATATATATATATATATATATATATATATATATAATATATATATATATTATATATATATATATATATATATATATATATATATATATATATATATATATGAGTATATTATATATATATATATATATACTTATATATATATATTTTACAGTTATCACCACGTTCACGGGCCAAAGCCGCTATCCAAGGAGGGGTTGTTAAAATAAACAAAAACTGTCAACTAACGTAAAATTACGCGTGAGCACAAGACGCGGGCCTTAAAGTGAGGGAGATTAAATTGAGTAGGCAACACAGAAGATGGAAGAGAATTCCACAGAAACAGAGTTGCAGGAAAAGAAGGAGGAGCCGCAGCGAACTAGTCTGGAGTTGCTAATTTCAACACACAAAACTCATGTGCGACACAGCACCCTTGTGCTACGCGGGCGTCTTAAAAAGGTGGTGGCACGCGAGTGGATAGTTTCCTCGAGCACTTGCCGTTACGGTACCTATAGAAAAGAGATAAAGCACCAACACGCGCCGCAAAGATAGAGGGGTCAAGTGAACTAGAAAGAAACGGACAGTTTATAAGCCCTTTTGCTTTTTGACTCGACCCTATCCAAAAAGTCGGGTGAAACCTTGAGCCCCCCCAGATATGAGAGAAGTACTCCATACAAGGGCGGATGAGGCCCTTGTATAACTGGAGTAACTGTGAAGAGGAAAAAGTCTCGCAGTCTAAACAGAACTCTCAGTTTTCTTTGAGGCCGCCTTAGCAATCGTTGTGATGTGAGGTTTCCAAGATCATTTTTTGTTTATTTAAGGCCAAGGAATGTTTATATTGTAAACAGGAGAGACGAGAGAAACCGTCGAAAGAGATAGGAAGTTAGAAGGTGTCCTAGAGAGGGAGATGATTTGAAGAAGTTGAGGTTTTTAAAGAATTGAATTTCACAGGTTCATTAGAAACGACCCCACCTCTCTGGAAATTCTATCCAATCAGCGAGAATAGAATCGGAAAGATTTAAGACGGAAGGCAATTCTAGAAGTAAAAAGAGGGGAGCAGAATTGAAATAGTTGAAGAATGAAGGTCATCGGTATATGAGTGAATAGAGTTAGATGTGGAGGTGAGAAGATAATTAATGAAAAGTAGGAATAAAGTAGGAGATAGAACAGAACCCTGAGGAAACACCACTTTATTAACAGAAAAGGAAGAAGAAGTCGCCCCATAAACAACAGCCGATATTGAGCGATTTAAAAGAAAACTAGAACATAAGTAAGCAAAAGAGAAGGAGGAAACCCAAAGGAAGGGGAGTTCTTGGAGAGCAGTGACGCGTGGCCATACCCGGTCAAATGCTTTTGGATATGTCAAGCGCCCCCCGCATGTCTCCCCGTAGTTCCTAAGGGTGGAAAAACCATAAATCGGTTAAATAGGAAAGTATTTATTCACCAGTAGAACCTCGAAACGCCCGAAAGCCCGTACTGGCATCGGAAAGAAGAGAATGAGATTCCAGATGGTCTAAGAAGTGAGAGTTAAAAAGGGTTTCAAAGATCTTAGAATAGAACATCAGGTGAGAAGCTATAGGCGATAGTTAGAAGATCAGAGCGGCTTCCTTTTTCGGAATAGGTTGGACATGTGCGTGATTTCAACACTGAGGGAAGTGTTAGTATTGAGACATAGAGATTAGAGAATATAGTTGAACGAGGGGAAGGGGCCAGCTTGGAAGCACACTCCCTCAACTCGGGGAAGGAATCCCATCTGGGCCACCCGCCTTCCTAACGTTCATAGTCTCAGGAGCCCATAACCCGACAAACTGTAAAATGCAGAGGCAAAAAGAACATAGGACACCTGAGAGGAGAAGGTGGAGGAGGAGGAATGCCAGAATTGTCCAGGGTTGAGTTAGAGGAAAATAGGAGGCCGAAGAATTGGCCTTTTGCCAGTTTGGAGAGTAGCAACAGAGCCATCAGATCGAATATGAGGAGGAAAGGCAGAATTTACAGAAGTTGTTAGGATGTTTTTTGGCAAGAGGCCAGAAAGATTTAATCAGTAGGAGAACCAAGGAGGTTAGCGACCTTCGTTTGATGAAAGCCCGCTTGCTCGCGAAGAGTATCCCTGCAACGATTTCTAGCTTAGTGAAAATTAAGCGAGAGTGATAGGAGAACGAAAAATTTTCCACCCCCGATAAGCGCTGTCCTCTAGCCTGAATGGCCAGAGAAAGAGCACGATCGAAACCAAGGATTATGAGGAGAGAAAGATTTAGTCGAAGAAGGAATTAACCTGCTCATCCCGTCAACGATTACAGCTCCCACCTTAGTGGCAGAAGCCGAAGCGTCATCAGAGTCAAAGCAGTCATTCCAATTAATAATGTTAGCGTAGAAAGCGACCGCAAAAGGCCCCCCAATCACCCGAAATCAATAAGTGCCAGAAAAAAACGCATAGGGCAGGATGGAGCTTTTGGAGAGAAAGTATTAAAATTTAAAGATATAAGGTTGTGGTCAGGTTTACCAATAGGAGAGCGAAGGTGGTGTATTTTAAGAGAGAAGGATTAGTGGTGAAACATAGGTCAAGTGTGTTCAAGAAATTGGTTAGGGACGATCCGGAAGTGGTGTCGGTTCTTTGATTGTTGCTTTTCCAGATCGTTAACGAATGCTGAATGATTCGGCCTCCTCCCACCTCAATAACTAAGAGAGGAACCCCAACCATTTAGTGTGTGTATATTGGAAATCCCAAAATAGAGGACCCTCAGTATTTGGATGAGAAGATATAACAGTCCCGTGAGAAGTAAGTAAGATATTAAAAGAAAGAGTGAAAATCTGATCTGTTAGGAGAACAGTAGCAAAAGCACAAGAATTATTTGTAGTAAGAAGGAAGAAAGATTTTGAGCCAACAGAGCATCGAAGTTAGGAGATTCGAGATTCACGAAGTGTTACAGGAAGTATTAAATGTTTACATAGGCACACACTCCACCCTCCAGACGGAAATTATGAAATAAGTTATAGTTGGAAACATTAAACGAGTTAGAGGATGAATTCTTAGCCATCTGAGTCTCAGACAAGAGCAAAAGGTTAGGGATAGAGTTAGTGAGGTTGAATATTCCACTAGAGGCAAAGTATGATTTTAAAGCCGCGGATGTTTGGTAAAGTTAATGTAAAGCCCGCGCCCTCGCAAACCTGCATCTTTCACACACATCACACACACACTCGACACACAACACAACGGCGCAATATAAAAAAACAAATAAGAACAAAAGGAGAAAATGGAATAAAAAAAATTAAACACACACTAAATAACTAACTTAAAAAATTTAAGTACAAAAATTAAATAAACACATGCTACTGTAAACAATGAAAAAAATAAAACTTAAACCTATATAACTTTACTACAACTCGGTAAAAATATTAAAATTTGGATAAAAAAAAAAAACTAAAAAATGAAAAAAAAAAAAAAAAATTAAAAACTAAGAAACCTTATCTTTAAAACGTCAATCGCAGACCTCGCCGAAACGAATAAATGATGATAATTACTAACTAGATAAAATTTAATAAAGCTTTCAATTAAAAACAAAATAATTGATAATCACGTACACTTTCACTATACAACAGGCACAAACATAAATAATAACGGTAAATAAAATAAATATAAAACTTCACCAAAGTGAGCACTTTTTTTAAAAACACAGTCCAACTTCACAAGATTAAACCACAAAATATATATAATATATATTATATATATATATATATTATTATTATATATATATATAATATATTATTATATTATATAATAATATATATAATATATATATATATATATTATATTATATATATAATAATTTTTATTTTAAACTTATATATATATATAGTATATAATATATATAATAATTAATATATAATATATATATATATATATATATATGTATATAATATATATTATTATTATATATATATATATATATCTATTATATAATAATATATATATTAATATATATTATATATATACTATATATTATATATATATATATTAATAATTTTATTTAAACTTAATATATATATATATATAATATATATATATATATATATAATATATATATAATATATATATATATATATATATATATATATATATATATATATATATATATATATATATTATATATATATATATATATATATATATATATATATATATTTTATATATTTATTTTAAATTATTTGAAAATTGTTGTGGTGAGGAAGCTCGGTTTGTTCAGTGCAAGTTTACTTTTTGGTTAATTTTCTGGAGAAATATTGTTTTTTTTATTATTTTCTCCTGAGAATGCGTGCTGCCACAAACTCCTCCCCTGTTCTAATTGAAGGTATATGATTTCACCTGGTTTCAGAACGATTGTTGTACACATATTTCATTCATCTGTTTGAACTGTTATCCCTTTGGATATTAATATATCAAAGTGTGTATGAGATCGTATAAAAGCGAGGGCAGATCGAATTTGTGACCTTTTTATGATATTCGTTCCATGAGGTCTGATGTCCTGTTAGAGTGGTAATTTGGCAACAGTGCTTTTGATCCGATGCACCTGTTGCTTGTGTCTGTCTGTTGGTTTTCTTTGCAAAGGTGAAAAATGCTAAGGTGGTTTATTAAATATTGAAGTGTAAATAATATTTTGTTTAAAATTCGAATCGTTTTTCCATTCAAATGATCGTAAACTGTTGCAAACGGCAGACAGCTTTACACGCATCTTTTGTATCCTGTCTTCACAACGAGTATAATACCAGGTAAATGTTTATATTTATAATCGTTTTGCGCAGTTGCAACATTTTAAATATTTTACTTAATAATATTTTAGCAGTTACATATTTATTTATTTTAATAAAGTATTTAAGAAATTTAATGTCAAATTTATTAAATTGATTTTACTGCATTTCTGTCACGTTGCAGTCTTCAACGTTGCATCGTGTATAGAAAACGCGCTTAAGCTAGATCAGCTGTTTGTTCATATGCACGAATATACATACATTTCCTTAATTTTATTTTTTAATATTGATGATAACATATTTTAATTTGGTTTTATAAAACGACGGCTGACCATATAATTAATTTTTTAATATATTAATTTTTTAATTTTTCTTTATTTATGTATTAATATATATATAATATATAAATATTTACTATCCACTTACATATATACTATATATATATATATATATATATATATATATATAATATATATATATATATATATATATATATAAATATATTGGTATGTTCGCATTGTGTTTGAAAATCTCGTTTTCAATATTGGTTAATGATTTATGAAGTAATTAATTTTTATTTTTTTATTTTTTATGTTATTAAAATATTTTTAATATATCCATGCGTATTACTTAAATACCGATTGCAATATTTTCTATTTTAATTTATCAGTAATATTTTGATCAACATTTCATCTTTAAGTATCAGATGTTTTACAAGGTAATAAATGGTAATAGGCAGTACTATCTTGAACTAATCTAATACAAAACGAACCTGGAGTTTCATTTTGGTGCTTTCCCAAATAATCACTAGCTGCTGTTGGTAAGTTCTCATTGAAAGTTTGAGGCATTTATAAGGTGTTACATACGATTGAATCTTTCAATGTGGTTAAGAGGTCACCGCCATTATCTAGGAACTGAATCGTTCATTGTTGGATAATACTATCCTGGGGACTGGCCGAGGTATATTAGCTGAGTTCGTACAAGTAAGTGGATGGTGTTATATGACATGACAGAATGGAATCTGAGTTTTATGAGTTCAGGAAGGCTAGTAGCACGGATGACATTTCTCCCAGTGTTTTGAGGGAGTGTGCTTCTAAGGTGGCGCTAGTCCACGTTCAACTTTACCCTCTATGCTTTAATATTTATATTTTCCTTATTTCTGGAAGCTCGCATATGTTTAGCCGATCCCGATAAAGGGGTAGTCACTCTGTTTTCTCTAACTATCGTAACTTTAACCAGTAATCTGTCTAAAAACTTTGAAAAGCTCAATAGCTCTCATTTCCTGGATTATATGAAATCTCATTCTTTTCCTTCAGATCATCAGTATGGCTTTCGACGCTCGAGGTCAACAGTTGACACACTTTCCTATTTCATTGGATCTATGGTACTCTGCTCTTAGGACTTTGGGGAATCTTGTGTGATGGCGCTTGACATATCAAATGGTCTCTAAGCTCCCTTCCTTTGGGTTCCTCATTATCTTTGCTTACTTATGTCTAGTTTTCTTTCGGTCGTTCTATTTCGGTTCTTGTTGATGGAGCGAACTTTTCCGCCTTTCCTGTTAATTGTGGTGTTTCTCAAGATTCTGTTTTATCTCCAAATTTATTATTACTTTTCATCAACGATTTTTTTAGGTGCACTTCTAACACTGTTTCATTCTTAAGCTGATGAATCAACTCTCCATTATTAAACTCATTTTATATTCTGCTCCCTATTTAGCATCTAAAGTTGCCTCTCATATTCAGCTTTCCGATTCAATTCTTGCCGATCTGGATGGGATTTCTCAGTGGGGTCATCGCAATCTTGAGAAATGTAACCCTTTAAAAACTCAACTTCTTTACATCTTCCTTTCAAAAACATCTCCCAACATTCTTATCACCTTCGACGGCTCTAACGTCTCACCTATGAGCAACATAAGCATTCTAGGACTTAACAACAAAATGTCTTGGAAAATGATTTCACAACAGTTGCTAAAGGTTTTCTCAAAGAAACTGAAAATTCTGTTCAGATTGCGGGATTTTTTTTTCTGCAAAGTTACTCCAGTTAAACAAGAGGTTTATCTGCCCTTGTCTGGAGTATTGTTCTCATATTTGGGGAGACTCAGGTTCCACACTTTGCGAAGTGACATTGGCACACTATCTCCATTTTATAAAGTTAACTATTGCGCCGTCCTCGTAGCACAAGAGATCCCTTGCACTCACATAAATTTTGCGTGAGTATTGAAAATTCAAGGATCGATCGTTGTGGTGCCTCCTTCTATCCAGGCACATCTGCTCTGTGGGACTCCTTGTCATCATATGTTTTTCCTGCTCTATTCAATTCTCCTCTGTATAAACCCCACGTCTGCGCCCACCTGAGGGAATTACGTAGGCATGGGATTGGATATTATTTTTCTCACCCTCTTTGAAAAGGGCCCCGTCTGGGAGTGGTGATAACGTGTAAAAAGAAATATATATATATATATATATATATATATATATATATATATATATATATATATATATATATATATATAATATTTAATATATATATATATATATATATATACATACAGCTGGTACATGCACTTTATAATATATATATATTGTTAAAATTTAACTTTTAACGCAATATGAATTTAAATTAGGATACTGCCAAAGTTGCTATAAAAAATAAGTTTTAATTACAATCACTGCACAAAATAGGTAATTCCGTACAATCATTAATAATTATATAAATAATAAAAATAAGTATAGGAAGTAATGATAAAAATTAGCCATCATCTTTGGAGCTGTTATGCGACTTCCCATGCTTTGCAACTTTTAAGATGGTGATGGACAGAGACATTCATAGGAAAGTGACCCTGAGTTCGTCTCTTGGCGTACTGTATCGAAAAGAATAAAAAAGTTAATTGATTGCGAATTAGATAACTCTTGAGCAAAGAAAACGAAGAATTACTCACCATAATTTAAAGAATGATGCTGGTTGATCGAAGCATGAAGCATCCTTTGTGTTGAAAGATTTTTTGTCTCTCATCGGGGATGTTTAGAGGCGAGTAACCTCCCTTCCTCCGCTCTTGAGTAAAGTAGTAGGCAAGTTTGTTGTTTCGGAAAGTCCGATTGACATTTGAAGCTGTCCCAATCCATATCTTAGAGATGGAAGCTATCTAACTATGGCGAAATTTACCTTAAACCATAAATAGATAGTATTAGACAGTGAATAATTAATTAGGAAGCCATAGGATTTGTACTAACTTTAACCATATATAAACAGTTGTATAAAGGCTTAATACAAATTTTATCCTAGGTATTTTGATTCGAATAGACAGGGAACAAATAGGTTCCTAAATGTCTGAAATGAAAGCATTCGTCCTAAGCTATTAATTTTATGGGCAGAATAAAGATTCTAAAAAATGACTCGAACGTATTCGATTTGAACTATTGCTATTCTTGGGTAGAACTGACATGTTCTTAAAATGACCCGAATACTTTCTAGAATTTGTCAATTAAGACGCTTTCTAATATTTGAAATAGATAAAGAAATGTCTTTATAAGACAATTCTTAATTTGATTCGAATGCACCCGATATAGGTAATTGAAGCCTGAAATTTCAGGTAAGAAAGCACGACTAATAAAAATTAGACGAAATAAAGCCCAATCGAATGCATCTGGAATTTGTCACAAAAGACGCATTCCTAATTGAAATTTGATATTGAAATAGACTTGTAAAGTTATACCTTGATATTAAAGAAGCTCACAAAATACTTACAAGATCTGGAGAATTTATGAAACAAACCTAGGCATCCACGATGATAGCTGATAGATCCTTAAGGTTACAGTTATTTGAGAACTGCTGCAATAACTACTTATGTTTCGTTAATGCTAATGAAGGAGGACTTCTCAACATCAAAGTATTTGCTGTGGCATTAGAAATCCAAATCTAGAAGGAATTTATGAGAAGTGATTAGGTATTATAAACTTAACAAATTAAGCCGTTTTGAATAGGATTAGGTTATTCTTAAACCGAGATGACAAGATTTTCAGCGCTCTATCCTATCCTTGGATATGCGGACTTGATAATTTAGTTGAAATGAGCACTACATCGTTAGACAAGATTTAAGTGCTAAGCGATAGAAACTTCGACTAAGTAGAAAGAGCCTTTTATAAAAACTCGATCGCTCGAGCTTAAAAGGTAGTAACTGGTCGTACGAGTCTGAAGTAGTAACTGAACAGCTTTTAGAAGCTTTCTTAAATGATGCCTTTGAAAAAATGGAGTTAAAAAACTTCCCCCATTTTTTTATATATATTTGAAACCGATGTTTTAGAAAATTACAGTTTTTTAATATATATATATATATATATATATATATATATATATATATATATATATATATATTATATATATATAATATATATATAATATATATATATTATATATATATATATATATATATATATATATGTATATTAATATATATATATATATATATATAATATTTATATATGTATATATATATTATAAATACATATATATAAATATAGATATATAATATATATATATATATATATATATATGTATATATATAATATATACTATATATTATATATATATATTTGTGTTATATATATAAAATATTATATTATATATATATATATAATAAAGAAGTCAAATAATATAATTAAAAAAAAAAATTCGCATTTCCTACTGAGGCGTCTTATTTTCGGTTGGCAAAGTTTCTTTTAGAGTTAATTCCTGTCTTCTTGGTTCAAAACTTTAGCAGACGATCCCTATTCTAAAGCCATTTCTCCATGGTAAAGATTTTAAGCTTTTATTTTATTAATCACTAGGAAATAGTAATATAGAATTTATGTTTGCACTAGTAACGACATTCTGCAGTAATTGACTTCCAAATCAAGTATTCCGTAAAAGTTTTCAATTACTTTAATGCTCTTTATCTATCTATCTATCTATCTATCTATCTATCTATCTATCTATCTATCTATCTATCTATCTATCTATCTATCTATCTATCTATCCCTTGTATATCTATATCATTTATCAACTACACCTAGCATAGCTACATTTATTAGCTATATGTCACTCTACATACAATATTTATGTCATTTTAATTTTTATTTATTTTTTTTTTATTTAATTTTTAAAAGTTTTCGTTCATCTTCCTTCCAAATTGTTCTTTCACCTATTTTTTCTCCAACATATACAACTTTTAGTCGTTCTCTTTTTCCCTCTATATATTTCCATACACCTTTCTTCGATACCTAACTATTGGCTTTTAACACATTCAACAACGCTTCTTTTTTAATATTAACGGCTTGCATTACCTCTTTATTCCATCATTTACTATTGACATTCTTACTCCCTACTTTAGCACGCCCCACATATTCTCTTACATTCCTAACAAATGATTCCTTCATTTGTGTCCAGATTTGCTCAGTTACATCTTATTCACATTCAACTGAACTCAGTTCATTTAGCTTCTCACCCTTAATTTTCACTACTTTTTCTCCTTCCTTATTCTTTCCTCTCCTTCCATACACCCACTAACTTAATTTTGCATAGAAAAACATAATGATTTGATATTCTCACCCCCCCCACACCATTACTTATTTAATCTTCATGGCATACGTCAACATTATCTTCATCGATACAAAATCAATTATACTCTTCGCTTCGACACCATCTCTACCTACATCAACCCTCCTATACTTATGGATAGTCTTGTGCTTGAAGAATGTATTACTTACTCACATACCTCTCTCAAAAATAGAAGTCAATCACCTTCCTACCATTCTCATTTCCAAGTCACCCAACACAATCAATCTGAGCCCCGATTCATCCCGACCAAAACATCATTCAGATTGTCCCTGTAAGTTTCACCTTCCTCAAAATCAACCTCAGATAATAATAATAATAATAATAATAACAATAAAAAATGATAATAATAATAATAATAATAATAATAATAATAATAATAATAATAATAATAATAATAATAATAATAATAATAATAATAATAATAATAATAATAATAATAATAAAAATAATAATAATAATTTGCTAAGTTATTTATTACTATTACAATTATTATTATAATTATATATAAAGATAGAAAAAAACACAGGAAGGAAACATTATTATTATTATTATTATTATTATTATTATTATTATTATTATTATTATTATTATTATTATTATTATTATTATTATTATTATTATTATTATTATTATTATTATTATTATTATTATTATTATTATTATTATTATTTATTATTATTATTATTATTATTATTATTATTATTTATTATTATTATTATTATTAATTATTATTATTATTATTATTATTATTATTATTATTATTATTATTTGTTAACTTTCTAATGTTTTTAAAAATTTAAAAGATAAATAAAAGAAAAGAGAAACCGAAAAAAACATTTGCATATTTTCTTTTCCCTTTTTTTTTTTTTTTTTTTTTTTTTTTTTTGAAGAGCTTCCCTAAAACGAGAAAGCCTATTTACCTTAGAGAAATAAAAGTCATTTAAATAAGTCATGGAAACAAGTAATTTTCTCTCTTCTTTGTTTGTCATCAAACGGGTAACATAAATAAAATAAGAAAATGCAGGCAACATTTTCCCTAGTGTAGCTATGTTGCCAGAATAAGGTTTAAAGAAATAAAGTAAAAATTGCTTTTATTTAGGCAACTTTCATCACAATGGTAATAGCTATGTTGCCAGAATAAAGTTTTGTAGAAATAAAGCAAAAAGTGCACTTAAAAAAAGTTGACCTTGAAAAAAATAGGTTATTGAAAGATTGAAATTCAGAAGATTGTGAAATTATAAGGATAGCGACATTTATTGTAGAAGAAAGGTGTGAATTTGGTCCCAAAGAAATGAACTAAGCGTTTCAAAGTTTCGAAAAAAATATTATTCTTTGTTAACTCCTTTGCTTTTAGCATTGAAGGGATCCTTGTCCCTAATGAAAAGAATATTCAACAAATACACTGCTACACACACACACACACACACACACACACACACACACACACACACACACAACACACACACACACACACACACACACACACACACACACACAAAAGGAAAAAAATAATAAAAAAAATTCGTGCTTTCGTTCTATAATTAGTGGAAATTAAAAAATTTGGGGCTGAGAAAAGCGATTATGACCGTAAAGTCTTTAAATTAGCTCTAGTTTTTGAGATGTGCTGCATTATAATTTTGTATTAATGAGAAGGGTTCAATATAAACTTTAACTAAGTTATTTACTTATTTTGAAATGAGGTGCAGGAAGTATTATAGTTTACGAAAATAATAATAATAAATATCTTATAATACAAAGTTTATTAAAACTACACTTTATGAAAGTTAAAGTGACTAAATCAGTTGATTGTTCGCTTTTTTATCACTTGCCGCTATTCGTCTCTCCTTTAAGGTTGAACAGTAGTCTGCCAGCATAGATGTTTTCCATTTACCCATGTATCTTCATTCTATAGCTGAAATATCTTGGTGAAATCGTTCTCCGTGCTCATCACTTGCTGAACCACAGTCGCCCGGAAAAAAATCCTGTGAATTTTGAGCGATATATTGCAACCAAGTCTATGCAACTTATCTAAAAGGTTGTTCACAATTTCAATATAGTTTCCAACCCAAATGTTGCCAAGAAAGCCATGAACAATGCTTTCAATTGTTTTCCAAGCTGCTTTCTCACTGGTATTAGGGATTTGCTTGAAGTATTCGTCTTTCAGAAGATCTCGGATGTCGGGGACAATGAATATCCCTTCTTTAACTTTGGCGTCACTCAGATATTCAAAATTTCTACCTCAGGTATTTGAACATCTCTCCATCATTATTCGTCCCTTTCAGAATAATCTTCATTATTCCCAATTTGATGTGTAAAGAAGGTAGAAACTTTTATTCTTTCAACTAAAAGGCTATGTTGTACATTTTTAATCCCAGGGGACAGACAGTAGTTACAATCACTTTGGAGAATGGATTTCGAGGCGGAGCCTACGATTTTAGGCTTTACGCTTAAGGCTAACTTATCGCTCGCCAAGTTGGTGCTCGTCTTTATAACATCTTTATTATTATTCCTCTTTACTCGTCTTTATTACTCATCTTTATTTTTTTAGGCATCGTAGCCATTTGCTGTTACGGTAACGTTTTTCGATAGTTGAAGAGGTACTTCTTAGAGACGTTGTTTCCCTTTCAAATTTTAAGATCCCCCTTCTTATGACGAACCCACTTCGTAGGCGAGGTTACGTCCCGTACTGCAGTGGTACTGCTAGTTCGATCTCAAAAGAGGTATATCTTAGAAGCATCGTATCCCGTTCAAATTTGGCACCCCTCTTTTTTATGGCGAGACCTCATCGTAGACGAGGTTGCGTTTCCGTACTGTAGCGATACCGCTGATTCGATCTCTGAGGAGGAACTTCTTAGAGATGTTATTTACCGTTCAAACGTGCTATACGTATGACTGATGGTGTCGCCTGCCCTGAGAGTAGCTAGAAAAGGAATGATGAATCAGAGTTGAAGAAGATTCCGGAGCCTAAGTTGACTCAATTACCAGAGCACTGAGCAGGAGCCGGATCCGGAGTTAGAATGGAATTCTGGCTATAAATACAAAAATAGGCAAACAATAAATCTTTATATATGTTTTAAATGACGTAGATTCCGATTTTGAGGGTTTCAGAACAGTGAAAGGTGCCTGAAAACTCTTCTGGATGGTGCCCAAACTGAAAAACATATGGAATGCGTAACAGATGAAGATGGAGAAAGTCTCATATGTCGGAGCAAATGAACCATTGTAGGTGTCGGCACCGGAACCGGTTATTGGTGTTAATGTATGCGTTTTAAAGGCCGTAATCTCAATTTTGTGGGTTACAGAACCCTCAAAGGTGTCTGAGACCCCCCCCCTGCGGGGGTTTCCAACTGAAAAAAGAAGAAAGGGAATAAGAAGTCGCATATTTCGGAGCAAATGAGTCATTGTTGCACCGATGCCAAAGTCGGAGGCCGAGCCGGTGCTGGAGCCAGAAGAAAAGCACGGAGTGCGTAACCGAGGAAGATGGAATAAGTCGAAGGAGTGAAAAGAAGTCTCAAGTGTCAGAGCAAATAAGCCATTGCCAAAGGCAGAGCAGATCCCGGTGGGTTGCGTGGGAAATCTAGGCGCTAATAAACAAAAAAAAAGGGGGGTGGGGAGAAAGAGGGCAGAAGATTGGCCTCGTAACCAGATAAATATGATTACACAGGGAAGGAAAACCTTCATTTTCGTGTCAGAAGACTGACACAGGTGTAGCCAGAAAACTGGATCTGCCTAGAAGACTAAGCAGTACATTCGGTGAGAAAAACCAACGTTTTGTGAGCAGAATATCGTCCACTTTTTTATCAGAAGACTGATACGATGATTGGATTGAGAGCAGAAAGCTGCTCTCTTTTGTGTTAGAAGACTAACAGCTATATCCAGAAGACTGGATCTGTTTAGAAGGCTCAACAGTACCTTAGTAATCAAAAGACTGACTGCAAATCTAAGGAAAGCCAAAGATCAAGAAAGACTTCTCTTTTTAACTTTTCTTGGCTCGATATCCTGGAAAACAACTTCGTAATATTAGGTTTCATACTATTTAATAATTAACATATAAATAAGACATAAAATTATTTTAATAATAGAATCAATATTAAATGAAGAATAATTAACTGAACTATAATACAAAATATTATTATATTCAATTAATCTTAAATCTAGGGTAACTAATAAAAATAAGTACATATATATATATATATATATATATATAGTATATTTATATATATATATATATATAATATATATATATATATATTATTATATATTATATAATATATATACATATATATATATATATATATATATATATTATATATATAGTATTATATATATTATATATATATTAAAATATAAAATATTATTTAAATATACAATATTTTTATATCATAAAATAATGTTTAAGTATATTCAACGCTCAAAATTTAAAAATAAAATATATATATATATATATATAAAAAATTATAAATATAGTATAAATAATAAAAATAAATATATATATATATATATATATATATATATATATATATATATATATATATATATATTAATAATATATATATATATATATATATATATGTATGTATATACATAGGGAAATTCTCTTTAAGACCACAGTTGTAATGAGGAATAAAAAAAGAGCTTTTAGTATAATTTTTTTTAAACAAAAATATACATTTTTATGTATTGAATAAGAAAAACTTATTTTTCAATTTGATTTAATTAAATAAATAATTAATGAAACGTTTAATTGGAAATTATAACGTCCGGGCTAAGGTTTAATGCACCGGAGTCTTATTTTGGTATACTCATAGACAATTCAGTGTTATTTCGGAGAGCATGGAGATGCGTTGTGATTTATTTTAAAATACGATGTTATTGAATGAAATATATGAAAAGTTCATATTTATGTTATCTTACTTTATGTATTTAATGAGTGTATAACACACCACGGCAAAAAAAATAATATATATATATATATATATAACTATATATATAATATATATAATATATATATATATATATAATAATATATATATAATATATATATATATATATATATAATAATATAACCTAACCTAACCTAACCTAACCTAACTAACACTAACCCTACAACCTAACCTAACTTACTTATCCAACCTAAACCTAACTACCTAACCTAACCTAACCCAACCTAACTAATCTAACCTAACCTAACTAACCTAATCTAAACCTACCTAAATTTTTAATTCTATACGCTAAACCTAACGTAAACCTAACCTACTAACCTAACCTAACCTGACACAAACGTAACCTATATATATATATATATATATATATATATATATTATATATATATATATATATATATATATATATATAATATATATATATATATATATATATATATATATATATGAAAAGCAAAATAGTTTTTTGTGGAAAATTTTGTCATTCAAGAAATTTTAAAGCCTGGCTTTAATGCTTTTAAAGTGCGATCTCGTCTCGCTGATATTTGTGGTTTAAGCCAATTATCAACTCATATATTAATATATATATATTTATAATATAATATTATATATATATATAATATATTAATATATATAAATATATATTAAATATATATATATATATATATATAAAAATATAATAATATATAATATATTATA
>JABUQX010060401.1:25000-32500 GCA_015478945.1 Trachelipus rathkii
CTATCTTATGATATTGATCTACTTGATGCTATGTTTCATTGTAGCATAAATGAAGTTTCTTTATACAGACTGACCAACCTGAATATATGCTAACTAACAAAGTTTTCACCATTAATAAAGCTGACATAGCATCAACCTGAACGTAAGAATATAATGACAATCGATAACCCTCCTAATACACCCTTCAACAAGAAATCTAAACATTAACAAAGTTCCTACTTAACACAGTAAAGTAAATACCATAGGCACTACAAAACACTAAGCTATTCCACATTGTCAAGCCATATCTCTTGAACATATTCAAAAATATTAAGTTTAACATTAACATGGTAATATTTAACAACAATTTATCATAACCTTATCTAATTACCAAAATACCAACGAATATAATGCTAACGTAACGAAAGTTTTTACATTAACATAGAAATACTTGAAAAAAATTTATCATAACCTTACCTAATTATCAAATTCCCAACGAATAATTCGCAAACATAACAAAGTTTTACTTCCTAACATAACATAAAAATAAGTCTTTGAATAAGACATCATAGAAAGTGTAATAGTTTACTGATCCCAAAGCAGTAAATAGCAAAGTTTTATCCAAATATAACATAAAAATAAGTTTCTTTAATAAATATCATAGTAAAGTGTAATTGTTTACGATCATAAAGCAGTAATCAGTGAAATCCAGTAATCAGTAAAACCTAAACCACCACCCCCCCCCTCCCCTCCCCTCCCCTCCCTCCCTCCCCTCCGCTTCCCCCTCCTCCCTTCCCCTCCCCCCTCCCCTAACATAGCATAAAAAACGTAACCTATTCACACTTTTTTTACGTATATCTCTAACATATTAATGTTAATTTTACATTAACATGGGTAATATTTAACAAAAATTATAACATATCAGCCTTGTCTAATTATCCTACGACCGACGAATATATGCTAACGTAACAAAGTTTTTTTAACATTAAGCATAGTTAATATTTAGCAAACATCATACCGTACCTAACTATATAACCCATATGAATAATTGCAAACATAACAAAGTTTTATCCAACAAAATAAAAATAACAAAGACTTATCCAAACATAACATCAAAAATAATTCTTTTAATAAAATTTCATAGTAAAATGTAATAGTTTACTGATTTTAAAGCAGTAAATCAAACCACCCGCCTTTTAACTCAACTCCCCACCCACCCTTTCATGATCTGTTGATATATTGATCTGCTATTGATTCAAGTCAATTTCGGGTATATTTTAAGACTAAACATAAAAACTAAAATAAGTTCTTATATACTCACCAACAAAAAGCTAGCGTAACTAAAGTTTTCTCATCAATAAAGCTAACATATCATAACCTGAACTAAGAATATAATGTACAACGACAAACCTAACATACCTTACACACGAATAAACAGCCAACATTAACAAAGTTCCATATTTAACAAGAGTAAAGTAACTAACATTGCATGTAGAACGTAACCTATTCACACTTTTCAATATATATCGCTAACATATATTGTATTTTACATTAACAATAGTAAGATTGACAAATATTTATCAATGAACCTTAACCTACTTATCATACAGCCGAACGAATATATGCGAAGGTAAACAAGTTTCAACATCAAGTAAAGCTAACATATGATAACTGAACTAAGAATAATAATGTACAATGACAAAAATAATAACATACCTCACGCATGAATAATCTGCTAACATTCACGAAAGTTCCATACTTAATCAAAGGAAAGTAGCTAACAGGACATACAAAACTCAGTGTATCCCAACTGTTTCAAACATATCAGCAAACAGCTAAAGCAATAATATCTAACAAAATCTTTAACAAAGTTGGCCAATCTAGTCAAGATACCCTAGCATCTTGAACTATGATTAATACTACCTTCCAAAAAGTGTCAACTCATCATCACTATTAACATCATTTTTGAACTATAACAAACGAGCATTAAGCAGAAATTCTCGGCAATACCAACACTACCAGCCAAAAACTTAACCTAAGTCCACGTTCTAACACATCAACCAAGTTAACACGTATTCTTACGAAACCTTAATCAATTCGCTAGCAGAATCAGTCTAATCACGATTGTCAAAGGTAATTATTTTAACAAAACGTAACAGAAATTAAACATAGCTAACAAAATACCTAACACTTACAATGGCAAAACCTACAATATGTACTCAACCTTTGAAACTAACGAATAAGACAATTTGACACTTGTGACCTATGATAAGTTTCTTCAACTACCCTCATTACACAGAAACACTCAACCATCCTCTCTTTTCTATCATATTCAGTCAGCAGCTAAACGTAATTTTATCTAACAAAATTCCCTTCACAAATGTCCAACCTATCAAAAGATACCAGATCTTGAATATGACTTGATACTCACATCATCAAAGTGTCTTTTCAAATCAAATATAACATCATTTTGAACTGTGAATAAACGTTGACATTAGCAAAATTCTCTGTCAAACATCAATAACAAACAATAACCTTAGCATGAATAGTTCCTGACTAAAAAACATATAGTACCTATAATATATCCTGACATACTTAAGCGTGGAATAAACTGCCGACATTAGACAAGTATAGACAATCTCAAAGCTACTATAGACAAACTGGTGGTTTGGCAACAGCAATCAATCGAGGCGATATGACAGGAACTGTAAAGTTTTCACGACAGGTAGGGCTCAACTCACAACCATAATCTCAATCTTCCTATACCATTAACCGAGCTAATTCAGCACGAAGTACCACTTACTTGAGATCACTCAACCAGAGAGATGATGAAGACTCCATCTCGGGTACCCCGAAGTGGGGTGTCAAGCGGTTAAGGGCACAGCCCAAAAGGGCTGTGCATTAATGTAACCGCTAATTATGTAAAAAAGCTAATTTTTATAGTTATAAACATAAAATGAATAAAAAATTTTGGTAAAAATATATATTTTAAACAAAATAAAGTAAAAATAATAAAAAGTTTTGTTATTACTAAAAAATATGACTGAATCAATAGATCATGGACGGATGGGAAGGGTAGGTGGTGGGTTTGATTTACTGATTACTGATTTACTGCTTTGGTGTGTAAAAAAGATGCAAATATTTTATAGTTTAATGTCATGAAAAGCATTTAAAATTTTTTGGGTAAAAATAAATTATGTTTAGAAGCAAATGAAACAAATAATAAAAGGTTGGTGTTGTTAACACAATCATCTTTAATAATAGATCATAGATGTCAATACGATCATAGATCAATAGATTCAATAGATATGATGGTGGGAGGTGGTTGGTGTTTGATGTGGTTTGATTACCTGATTTACTGCTTAAAGGGTGTAAAAAATTGAAAAATCTTTTACGTATAAACATGAAGGTTAAAAAATTTGGTAAAAACAAAATGTTTAAAGCAATAAAACAAAAATAAATAAAAGTCTTTGTGTTATTTTATACAAAATATGACTTGAATCAATGATCAATAGATCAATAGACCAATATATCAATAGCTCAATAGATCATGGGTGGGTTGGGGAGGGTGGGTTGTTTGGTTTGATTTACTGATTTACTTGCTTTAGGTCTTAAACATGCAAATTTTTTACTGTCATAAACATTATATAAGCATAAAACTTTGATAAAAACAAAATTGTTTAAAGCAAATAAAAACAAAAATAAAATAATAAGTTTTGTGTTTTTAAACCCCAATATAAGTTTGAATCAATAGATCAATGATCAATAATCAATAGAATGAGTGGGGTGGGAGGATGGAGTGGTGGTTTGACACTTATTGATTTACTAATTTACTGCTTTAAATGGTGTAAAAACCCTAAATTTTTATAAACATGAAACAGCGCATAAAAATTTGGTAAAAAATTTATTTTTAAATAAAATAAAATAAAAATAAATAAAAGTTTTGTGTTATGCTATACAAAATATGACTTGAATCAATAGATCAATAAATAGATCAATAGAGATCAACTAGATCATGACGGGCTCTGAAGGTGGGATGAGATTTGATTTACTGATTTCAAATTCTGCTTTAAAGATGTGTAAACATGCATATTTTTACGTTATAAACATAAAAGAATAAAAGTTTTCTGTGTTATAAACAAAATATGACTTGAATCAATAGATCATAGATCAATAGATCTCAATAGATCAATAGTCAATAAATCAATAGATCAATTGATCAATAGATCATGGATGGGGGAGGGTTAGGGTGGTGGTTACATTTACTGATTTATTGCTTAGAGGTGTATAAACGCATATGTTACGTTATTATAACATGCGGAAACAAAAATTTAGTAAAACTTATATTTTAAATAAACAATGAAAAATAAAAATAATAAATGTTTTCTGTTATATATGCAAATACTTATACTTGAATCAATAATCAACTAGATCAAATAGATAAATAATCAATATATCATGATGGGGTGGGAGGGTAGGGTGGTGGTTTGCATTGACTAATTTTCTGATTACTGCTTTAGATGGTTAAAAACGCACAATTTCTTTTTATTTAATTTTTTTATCTTATTATTTTTAAATGTTTTTTTCACCCTCGGCCCACGTAGCGTCCTTCGGTAACCGCCTCATCAACGCTTCACTTTTCACTTCGCAAACGTGAAAGGACAGATATATAGGCTCCAGGATTCTATTCGACGAAGTTGCGGCCCCCCACTATGGGTATATTGGTAGCGGAGCCCAAACCAGTACCACTGTTCCTGTTAGCGAGCCTCCCTATCAACAAAAGCAGGAAAATGCTGTGGCAACATTGCTTTCTCCTACACATCAGGATATATGAAAAAAGAAATTTGTTTCGTAATCAGTTAATAGTTTTGTATGGTCCCGTTGTGAGGCGGAGAGTCCTGACTCCTGTAAGAACAGTGTGATATAGCGCGAGAGGTACGAAACCACAATCACTGCAGTTTTTATGGGACTGTATCCTACACCAGCAAATGTCCAATGGAGATAATCGTATAGCTTCGATAGTGCTACCGTCTCCTCTCTCTCTCTCTCTCTATATAATATATATTAATATAATTATATATATATATATATATATATATTATATATATATATATATATATAATATAAATAAATATATATATTAATATATTATATATATATATAATAGATATCAAAGTATATATATATATATATATTATAATATAATATATCTATATAGTATAATAGTATATATAATATATATAATATATAATATATAATATATATATATATTATAATATATATTATTATAATAATATATATATATATATATATATATATTGGTCACATTCCTGAAGAGGCCAGGCGATGTACTTAAATAAACTAATAACAGTTACAAGAACAATTACAAAGAAACAATAAAAAAAATTATTTTTCATTAATCAGATACATTTATCCATGTGTTTTTAAAAATAAACTAAAGAAATGCTTTTGAAAAAGATAAAATGTTAAAAATGATGGAACAGCTGTATATTACTGCGTTTTTTTAGAATTCGAAAAAGCTCGAGTACGAGAAGCGCGCAAAGTTGCCAAATTTGATTTTTTACCCAAGAATACCCAACGGTAAAACTTAAAAAATATGGACAAGAGTCGGGTTTTTCTCCTCTACCAGGGAACGACTGGGACTTCGTCCCCCCTCTGCCCCTCCGCGGCTCTAACCCCCTAAAAAGGATATAAAAAGAAAAAGTAACATTTCTCCAAACCGTAAAAAATAAAATCTATTTGGTAACTCCCTGCTCTCGTGAACTAAGCAGGGATTCAAGTCACCCAGCGTACGCTTGCCACGGATCTAAGATTATGCTAATATTTAAGAGGTGTTATTAATAAATATTAATAAAAATAAATTTTTTTTAAGTTTCATCGATGAAATTACTTGCTGAAATCAAAAAATGTTTTTAATTTTCCTGATAAGATGTTATAGTTTTCTAGTTACGTGCCTGGCCTCTTCGGGATGCTGGCCATCATACATATAAGATATTATATATATTATAATTATATATTATATATATTATATATTATAATATATTATAGTAAGTTATATAATATATATATATATTATATATATAATTATATATATATATATATAGTTATATATTATAAATATATGAGATATATATATATATATATAGTAAAAATTTTGCCTCCGATATATATATATATATATCTATCCATATATATATATATAAATATATAAATATATATATATATATATATATATATATATATATAAATATTATTATATATATATATATATATATATAATATATATATATATATATATAATATATATATTAATATATTATTATATTATATATAATATATAATATATGATTATATATATAATTATATATAATAAATTATATATATATATATATATATTATATTTATTATAATATAAATATAATAATAATTATATATATATATATATATAATATATATCATATATATATATATATATTTATATACACACACTATATATTATATATGATAATATAAAATTATATCAATATAGTAATATTATAAATATATATAATAATAAGTATATTATATATATATATATATATATATATATATATATATATATATATTATATATAATATTAATATATATATATATATAAATATATAAGAATATATATATATATATATATATATTATATATATGGGATTTTGGTTAGAGCGAACAAATACCAGTCAGTCCATTCGAGTTGCATGCTCAGCCCAGCCGCGCCTTCCTCGTCACCCATATCCGCCACTGCCTCAAAAACTCAATATCTACAGGGAAAAGAGGAATACACACCTGTTTGAATCCTGGAAAAATTTATTGCGGAAACTATAAAAAAAAAACAAAACAAAAAAAAACAAATAGAATCAAAACAAATATTTAAAAATAAAATTATTTCAAACGCTTATATAACTACAGCGAAAAGGAATACAATTTTGAATCCTGTAAAACTTTTAAGTTAGGAAAATGTAAAAAAAAAAAAATAATAATTACATAAATAAATATTTGGCTATTTTTTTTTTTTTAAGGAGCAGGGGACATAAATATATATATATATATATATATAGTATAGTATATATAATATATATTATATATATTATATAGTATTATACTATATATTATATTATATTAAAGGTATTACACGCAATGTAGGGGCCTCGAGCTGACGCGGAACACATGGGGACGTTTGCCAATACCCCGTAGGGAGGGGCGGAGGAACCCCACGCCGACACCAAATACAAAAAACGGGTTCGGAGACCCTCTCCCGAGGGGGGAATTAAGTCCTGTAACCCCGGTAAGTTCCCGGAAGGCCCGAGCGACGCGCCGACTCCGCCATCGGTTGGGTATACCCTTGGGTATTCTTTATTAAAAGAAAAAAAAGCAAAATTTAATAGAAAGTCTTATTTATTTTAACGAGTAACATAAAAGGTCCTAAATAGGCTTTCTCCTCATATAACATAATTATTATGCAATAAATTT
>JABUQX010060402.1:0-15000 GCA_015478945.1 Trachelipus rathkii
AAAAAAAAAACAAAACAACTTTTTCTGATTTCTAAAACGTCGATTTCGAGCGTTTTTCTGTCTGTAGTCATTTCTTTTGTATTTGCATTTTTGGAATATCTATGTTTTTGACATATTTCGCATCTAGTCCTACAATTTTTTTCGAAAGATTTCAAACTTGAACTATGAATAGATGGGTCCATTACCCACAAAAGGTATTGATTAGAGTTTTGATTTTTGACCCCAAATCCAAGCAATGGTCGAATTTCAAACACTACTTTTTTGGGTCTTCAAATGAAAAATAGATTTTTTTTTTTGTAATGAAATGAGGATGAAATTTTCATGGCTTTCGTAGTCGGGGAAGAGACACATTTTATATAGAGATCATTTTGTGGTATCTGCAATAGTTTTGGATTTGTCCTTGGAACTAATTTTCAAAAAAAATTTTTTGGAAAATTTTAAACAATATTTCTTCAGTATAGAAAAAAATTATCTAAATAAAAAATATGAATCTCGCCCGACTATATACGCCCTCAAAATTTGATGTTGATCGAATAAGTAGGTAAAAAATATTTAAATATTTCACTTTTTCAATATATATATATATATATATATATATATATATATATTATATAATATATATATATATTATTAATATATAATATATATATATATTATATATATATATATATATATAATATATAATATATATATATTATATATATATATATATAGTTAATATATTCATTGTTAGTCTGAGAGGCGACTAAGTTAAAGTCTCGAAACGTAAAACTTCTTAATTTTTTTAAAAAAATTTAATTCCCCTCGTTTATTACTTAGTGCGTTTTAAAATTGCTTTGTTCTCTTACATCATAAGTTTGAGTTGTAAGTAAAAAACTCTTTAATATTTTTGTTATATATATATATTATATTATATAATATATATATATATGATATATATATATATATATATATATATATATATAATATTATATATATATAATATATAATATATATATAATATATTATAATATATATATATATATAGTATAATATATGATATATATATTTTCAATTGTTAGGTTCTGAGGAGGTGACTAATTTAGTTCAAGTCTCGAAAGCGTAAACTTTTAATTTTTTTTTTAAAAAAATTTAATTCCCCTGTTTATTTCTTAGTGGTTTTAAATTGCTTTGTTCTTTACAACCAGAGTTTGAATTAAAAATTAAAAACTCTATAGATATTTTTCTTATATATATATATATATATAATATATATAATATAATATATATATATATTTATATATATATTATATATATCTAATATAATATTGTACTATATAATACTATTATATATATATATATATATATATATATTTTCATTGTTAGTTCTGAGGAGGAGAGACTAAGTTAGTAAGTCTCGAAACTAAACTTCTTATTTTTTTTAAAAAAATTTAATTCCCACTGTTTATATTCTTAGTGTTTTAAATTGTTGTTCTTTACATTCATAGAGTTTGAGTTGAAGTTAAAACCTCCTTTAAAAGTTTTGCAATATAGAGTATATGAGATATATTATATAGAATATATATAGCTTATATATAATATTATATATATATATATATATATATATATATATAGATATATTATATCATATAATATTTTGTAATAACATATATATATATAAATATATGAAGTAGGCCTTCTTGAAAAGAAAAATAAGATGGTAGATAAAAAGTAAAACATGGAAGTAGGTCTTTAAATAGCCTCAACAATTAATTTGAAAAAGAATTTTAAGGAAAATATTATTAAGGAAATTCGGAGGTATTATTTCGGAATTTTAAAGAAGAAGAAAATATGTTGAAGTGAATTTTTGTATTTTCATTTAAGAAGTTTCTTCTTCTTCAAGTCAACGTTTAAAAACGGAAACAAAATACACTCAAAATATACAAAAGCTTTTTATTAACGCCGCTCACAAATTGAGTCATTTAAAGCACTCACATACACAAACATATATATATATAATATTATATATATACATATTATATTACTATATATTCTATATAATATATATATATAATATTAAATATATATATAATATACTATATAAAATATATAATATATAATATATATATAAGATTATATATTTATATTTCAACAGGTGTATTAGCTACGGATTCATCAGAGCGAATAAGAGTAGGAAAGGCAGGTTAACAAAAGTTATTTTTTGGAGCAAGAAAATTAACGATGTAGGATCACTTATGTTTTGTGAAAACACACTTAGCACGTCTAATATTCATGTTCCAAGGTTTATCAGAATTAACAAGTGATAGCAAATAGTTTTCCATTTACGATATTCATTTTCTCCATCATTAATGGTACAATAACAAATGTAACCGAACCCTAAATTTAGAGGAGAGAAAGATCTCAATATCGTGTTTCTCATCATTTTTATTCCTTGACTGTCATTGTCTGAGGATATTAATACTCTCTTCAGAGTTATTACGAGAGGATGACAAACAAGTGTTTGTTGATTATCATAATAATATCTTCAAATGATTGGATTTCAATGATACGATTGGTTAAAATAGAACTGTCATGGGATGGGAAGACATTTATTTTATCATCAGAGCGGCCCTACTCACAGAGATTCATTAAGTTCTTGTAACCTTAACATAATTTGCAGAGTAACGTCATGTATTACTGAAACTTAGCGAACTTTAATTCTGGCCTGTATTTTCTTTAGTTCTTACTTAGGCATGGTCGAATGATTAAAGTGTGCAGCAATTGACCTATATTTTGAGAGAACTTCGCTGACTGTTGATTGAGATGTCACAACATTTCTAATGTTGATGTCGTTGAAGTTTGTGTTGTTCACTCAAGAAAGAAACAAAATTTTCTTTATATTGGGACCAGCATCTCTCATGACACAGTGAACATCATTTGGGGACAGGTTCCATTTCACCAGAGGTGGGCACGATCAGTTACTCCGTTACTAACGGAACTAGATTTTTGAGTAACGGAGTAACGGACTCGTTACTTTTTCTTTCATGTAATGCTCCGAATAAGCTCCGTTATTTTTCTCCGTTAGTTTTTAGTCCGTTACATTTTGTTCAACTTTCTTTGAATGTTGATAGCCAATTGACCACCGATCAAGCTAAAAATCCTTTTATATATATATAATGATATATATATATATATTATATATATACTACTATATTTATATAAAATATAATACATATAATATCTATAATATATATATATATATAATATTATATATTATATATAATATATATATATAATATATATATTTTTATATTAATTTATATATATAGATAAGTAATAAGATGCGAATCTGAATTGAATAGGATGGTGGCTTTTCGTTAAACTGATGAGAATGACATGTGACTAGAGGTGTGGGAGCACTTCGAAAATCCTGCATAACATTGGCCAATAAGGAAGAGGTGATAGTGAATGGTTGTGGGTTTGATGGTGCAAGATAGGTATTTTGGGGATAGGGTCATTAGTAAGGAGGAGTAATGGTTAGTTAGAGTGAGAAAGATGAAGAATTTGGGTAAAATCTGCAAGAATAGTATGAAATTACCGTGAAATTGAGCAAGAAACGCGAGCGAGGATGGTGATTGAGTGTGTTTTGGAAGTTGATGTTTGATAACAAAGGCGTTTGTGTAGAGTAAGAGTTCCGAGGGATTTGGCGGTGAGAAGCAGTAATAGTATCATTATAAGAGTAAATGAGATAAAGGGAACTGGTAGGGAATATAGGGAAATTAGTTTATTAAGTGTGTAGTAGGGAAGATATATACTTATATTTGGTCGAAAGAATTGCGCTTGAGTGGACTGAAGGACTGATGTGAGAACAGTCGCTTAGAGTGGTAGAGGATATGCGGATCAAAATCTTTACATGAAAAAAAATTATGGAAAATGAGGAGGAGAAGAATAAATTTGTATTTAGCGTTTTTGGGATTTGCAAAACGGGCGTATGAAATATTAATACGGACAGCTCTGCAGTGCAGGTAGTATGATATATGGTGTTGGTTGGGTAAGCTTCTGAATGGAATCAAAAGTATACATGACGATCGAATAGTGCAACGTGTCTGTAAGAATATTATGGAGTTAAAAGTGAATGGTTAACATTAATAGTGGACGAAGGCAGGAATGTGCTATGTCTTCTTGGTATCAATTTGTATATGGATGGCGGTTATGAAAGAAATTAGAGGTGGGAGGCAGGGGATGGTGTTAGAATCAGGGTTGTGAGTCGTTTCAAAATTCTCGAACTCGACTCCACCCTTCTCTCAAAATACCGATTCCAACTCCACTTCTTTCAAAATTTACTTTGACCCCCGACTCCGACTCCACAATCTTGTATAGTAGAATGATGTGAGAATGGTAAAAGAGAAGCGATTGTGCGCCTACCTATATATGCGGATATTGCGTATTTGCTGTGGCGAATCTGAGAAGTTGTTTGAGATGGTATTGGTCGAGAGATTGGCAGGGTGTGTAAAAGGAGATGTTTTGAAGGGAAACGTAGATAAGAGTAAAGGTATGGTTATGGTTGTAAGTGAGGACAGTTCCTCGGTGTGAAGTCATGTAAGATGGTGGAGCAGCTGGAACAAGTGCTGAGTTTAAATATTTAGTATATTTTTTGGATAAAAAAAGAGGGAACGGACGGAAGCAGAGATGTAGATATGAGAAAGTTGTTTAAATGACAGGAAGACGGACTATGGATGCAGATTACACATCGTTGGTCGTGATATGGCAAAGAGGGACTAAGTCTCCTGAGCTACGCGTAGCGTGTGTGCCTTACATGATATAGAAATATGTATATCTGGTACCAGATGAATAATGATAATCTTGAAAATGTAATATGCACGAACCAAAAAATTACCTAAGATGCCAAATAAATCATATCGAAGCTAAAGTTAAACGAAGATACGGCACTGCGTTACTTTTCCTTCAAAAGAAACGATAATAACATAACGGAACGACTTTTTTTCGAGTAACGTGAGTACGATAACGGGAACTACTTTTTTGGTGAGTAACGATGCCCACCGGCTGCAGTTTCACCAAAACATTCAATTAAATTGTCCACTGAGATATTCACTTGTATGACGTTCAGTGAGAGGTCCAGAGCACGACACAAAATTGGCTTCTGAATTAATTGTCAACAGCATGACTACTCAGAGAATACAGGGAAACTGCTGATTGAGTACCTAACTATCCGTCCGGAGAAAACTAACTTGGATGATTATTTGATTAAGGTTTATAATTCTGAAACTTTAGTTTAACGCTGTCATAACATTTCTTTAAATAATAATATTCCCTGTAGAATTTCCTTTGAGTAGGTTGCAAGAGACCGATACTTTCGTTGGCCGTACCAAGCCAAGAATTTCAACGTGAAACAGAAGCATCGTCACATACTATTATTTCTGTAATTTACGTATATCCAGCCTTTATAATTTTTCATTTCAGTGTCCCATATATTTTATTTCTATATTAGTTTCAATACGAATCTGTTCGTTCTTAAAAGCGCGAATTGAGATCCATTTACTCTTTACTCATTTTCTTGTTTACATTTTCCTTGTGTTTGCTTAGATAGTTCTTAACCCAGATATTCTTCCATTCCAGAGAATAATTACGTTGGCAAAGTGTACGGTTTGCGTTGTCATGCGAAACAATATCGAAGTAATCCCAAACCGACACTGGATAAGGATGCACTTTGCTATTGCATTTAACATTGATTGTCTAGCGAATATACTCACAAGTACGAAGACTATCAGTATTAATATTGCTACTTATATATATATATAATATATAATATATATAATAATATATATATATATAATATATATATATAATATAATAATAATAATTAATATTATAATATATATATTATTATATAATATTATAATAATATATAAATATTTTTACATATATATATTAATATATTCTATATAAAATTATATATATATTATATAATATATCTTATGTAATATATATATATAGCTATATAATAATATATAATATATAATATAGTATAATATATAATATATACTATATATATAATATATAATATATATATATAAAGAGTAGCCTAGTTAAGGCACTCAAATTTGCGAGTTCTTTTATTACATACGCACGGCTAAAATCTCTAGAAAGAAAGAAAAGTTAAAAAATATAAAAGTTAAAAGAGAATGAGCCTTCTAAAAGATTGCGCTAGCTTGGAGAACTGTCCCGTGTATACGAACATAAAAGTATATTTTAATTTTTATTTGTAATAGCTTCTAAAACAGCCTCCAATTTAAATAACTTTATATTTATAATTCTTTCTTCTTACTCGCGCTTTTAAAAAAAACGTAAAAACAAATTTCAGAAAAACGTTCGCCCAAAATTTTGATTTCACACTCTGCAATTTAATTGTTTAAACCTGAGGTAAGCTGCTCTCTATATAAAATACTATTAGTAATTAATATATATTATTAATTATCCTGAATTATATAGTAAAAATATCTATAAGATTCCCTAGTAGAGATTATATTTAATATTATTAAATATATATATATAATAATATATAATAATACCAATTATTATATATTATATAATATTATATATTCATAATTATTACTTATATATAATATACTAATTATATATATAGGATAAATAATAATTATATTTCATGGAGGAATTTCAATGTTATATATATAAACTAAAGTAATGTGAAGAAGAAAAAATATGAAATATTCTAATAGCAATAGTATAGACTATTATTATATTTCATAATAATTAAATTATTAATAAATTATTATACTTATTTAATTATAAAAGTCGGTTCAATAATTATACGGTTAAAAAAAAATTTGGCCACAAGAACAAATTAATTACGCAGCTCCTCTTAGCCTTTTTACACGACGTAATTTTTTTAGCAATGATAATTTTCTATTTATGTTTTAGGCCACGTCAATTTAAAATTATTCATATGAAAATCTATTATGATAAAAATTGCCCAAAAAAAACAACAAAAAAAAATACAGACAACCAACAAACATCCACTCCTATCAACAGAACAAAAACGGTTGATGATAAAACAGTATAAATCTCTAAATTAAAATATAGCCAACTGCACCTCACACTATATGCCTGGTGAAAATATTAATTGATACTGACACAATATATAACCTCTCTATTATTAAACACGAGAAGTAAAAGTGAAAGACAAAATCATAGTTTACATTTTTGCTAAGTGCTAGAGAGCAAGTCATAAGCCCACAAATCTCCCAAATAGACAAACAATAATATAATTTTTGACTGCCAGTCGCAGAATAAACATAAAACTACGAATAATAAAACAAGTTCTTAACACTACAAATGTGCAACAAAAACATTATGTCTCCCAGTGTTATTATTAGTCCTTTATTAATTATAATATTATTAATCTATGAATAATAATTATTATATATATGACTGCGGGGAACAAAATTTTATGAACCTATATATAAGAGCTTCTGTCTTATGTAGTATTTGCGCTTGAATCAAAGAAATATATGGATGTATTTGTACCAAGGTCCAGTTTTCCGGACACTTCATATCAAAAAACTAAAATAAAGGACAAAATTTGTTCAAGACAGAGAAAAAAAAATTTTGGGAAGATATATCTTTTTTATTATTTGTCCCATCAATATTGAAAATTTTCCACACTTAGATATTTGATAATTATAATATACTACATTATATATAGTTAGTCATACCGTAATATAATAAATATATATATATAGTACCTTATATATAGTAGATAATCCATTATTTATTTATATTAGTATACTACTACTAATACTATTAGTACTACTTACTCATAATGATACCTTATATTATATATATATATATAATATATATACTATATTATGTATAAATACAAGATATAATATAATTATATGAGTATCTGGCAAACACATTTACTTAAGATTATATGTTGGTGGATAATTCAGGTTGTGGAGTCGTGCAAAAAAATTTATCCTGGACTACGATCTACCAAGTCCAACACTCTTCTAAATTACGCAGACTCCCAACCTCAATTGACTTCCGATATACCTCTTTGAAATATTACCGACTCCGAATCGAACTCCACCTCATTTTGAAAAATTACCGATTCTATCAACTCCGACATCCGGACTCCACCCTCTATTCAATAATATACCGTATCCCACTACAACGACTCCGGACTACACAACATCAGCCTCGCGTTATTCAAAATTGCGACTCCGACTCGACTCCACTCTCTTCAAAACTACCACTCCCGACCCCGACTCCGACCTCTTGAAAATTACCGACTCCACCCTTTTTGTAAAAATTACGACGACTTCTAACTCCGACTCCGATCTCCCACCCTCTTCAAATTATTACCGACAGCCGACTCGACTCGCGATCTTCCACCCTTTTTGAAAATTAAGACTATCCGACTCCGAGAATCGACTACACCACTTATGTCTGTGAAAATAACCTTGTCTCTTCAACTTCCTTTACTCCGACTTTCTGACTCCAACTCCCCCCTCGTCTTGCACAAAATTACCGACTTCGACTCCGACTCACGCCATTTTCAGAATTGCCTGAGCTCGCGACCTCCGACTCCGACCTCCGTACATCTACCTCTCTTCATAAACTACCGTGACTCACCCACTACCCTCTTAACTCCGACTCAGATTCACTGACTCGGAGCTCCGACTCGACTGCCCGAACTTCACAACCCTGGACTTTTGGATATACCATACCTTTTTGTCTCTGTGTGCACGGGAATCAAAATAATATAATAATTTTGTTGCAATTTTTTTCCATTACATTGAAATAGTGTCAAAACTGGAACGTGACAGACAAAAAGCCATATGATTTTTGATATTACAGCACCACAATTAAATAAGAAGCAAGGTATCGGATCATATAACAACAGAAAAAAAATGTTTAAAATCTGTCTGACCTGCGATGGTAAATAGGGAAAGATTAAAGAAAAGATAGGTTTCTCTCATGGCGATCGAGATCAACTTGCCTACTGCTGACAGAGAATCACACGAAAGCACATCGAGTGGTGATTTAGTATATCGTTAATCAGATAGATTCATGACTTACATACTTATTTCCAAAAAATTCGCATAACCGATCGGAGACGATTTCGACGATGTTAAAAAAAAATTTTCAAAAACATATATAACTATCGATTGGTTTACCCGGAATTGATGAGCCACCTGTCTCTATAGCGAGTGCATTTAATCAGGTAACAAGAGGAACAAAAAATGCTCTACTATACATGTGAATACTCGTGAACGCCTTCGCTACGGGAGTTATAGTGAAAGTGAGAGGCCACCTAAGAGGGTGGAAAATACGGTATTGCAACAGGGATTCCCCATAAACAGCACGATTTGCATATATTTATTCAGCGACATATAATGCAACAGAAATAAGTTGGTTTACAATAGGATAGCTTCAAATAGCCCCACCCCACCCAGACCTCGATGTCTATATGCACTTCTGGCACCTCCATTTAATAACAACATTGTCGCACGAACGCGCATTATCATCTGCCATATTATGTTCTGCACGACGCTCATTATTGCTCTGATGGCTTCCTACAGTTTCAAATGTCAATTGTACTGAGAGGCGTGACGTGTAATGCGACACCTTTTGATTGCGGCGCGCGTCGATAAGCGAATTTATGTATGAGTTCCAAGCGATGTGTACTTTTCCGATGAAGTTGAGGAACACCCACAAGCATGGCACATAGGCAATCAGTAGACCTCCTCAGACCATACATCCATTCGTATGTATCTAAGGGTAGTTAGTAGTTAAGCCCATGGTAGGTGTTTTCACTCCTGATCAAGATGTTTAGAGAGCACTGGGGCAGCTAGCTAACTTTGAACACCACATCAGAAGCTATAGAATTATTCTTAACACGTCGTGTACATCCACAATGACTGGAGGCATTCCGAAACACTATACCAGAGAGAATATGGAGGTAGTTTTGGCAGCTCAGGCGTTAGGTAGAAAATAGGGCGAGGAGATGTGCATTCAGTAATCCCATGCCAGCATATACATCTTTAATTTGGTTGTCATTGCCACATCTACTACCTTCTCATATTCTCTGCAGCTTACTAGCGTTATGTGTATCATATGCCTATGCGATGTCCGCAATATTGAACTTTATACAAGACTGACTATGCGTAGTGAGCTTTATACCGTAACGAAAACTTAACAGAACGCACATGCATAGTAACAAGTAAATTATATCCGTGTTTTCCATCAATGTACCCAGGGTGAAATGAGAAAGTGGACGTGTCACGTTTCAATTCTTGGTACACACTATTTAATTATTATATTTACTATATATATAATATATATAAGAATATATATTATATAATAAATAATATTATATAATATATTACACTATAATAGATATTAGACTGTAGTGAGTATAATATATATATATATATTTCTATATAGTATATATATATATATATTATTATATAATGAAAAATGTAGTATATATATATATAGTTGAAGAAAGTTGAAGATGAATCTGCAGGTATAGATTGAAATTACTGGTGAAATAATCCAAAAATATAGGCGAGATGAAGATTGATTGAATTTGGGTAGTGTTGTAACAAAGCGTTTATGGAGGGTATAATTCCAAGGGCATAGAGGAGTTAGAGCGAATAATAGGTGAGCCCCAGTACTATCGAATGGTCTAAGGGCGTGATTAAAGGTAACTGCTGAGACATATAACAGGCGAATAATGTAGCTTTAATTGATGTTGTAGGCGAAGATATATGCTGTATTTTGTCGTCGAAAGAGTCGTGAGAGACTGAAGAAATTGATTTGCGAATAAAAAACATTTGCAAGACTAGAACAAAATCATTTACATTCAACAAATACATATAAATCTTTATCATAGAAAAGAATAAAGTGTGTATATTAGTTTATGGATTTGCAACAGGCGTATGATAGCGATTGAAAAGGGACCAGCTATTATGACAGGGGAAATGCTATGATATACCCAGGTGGTCACCTAGGTGTGGTAAGGTTACCTGCAACGGGAATCAAAAGTATCGTATGACGACAGTGAACGGTGTAAGAATTAAATTGAGTCGAAGATGATTGTTTATATTTAATAGCGCGTGTGATGGCAAGCGACCTTAAATGTCTTTCCTTGACTGTTATATCAATTACTATTTGGACGGAAGTATTGAAAAGCAGAGCTCACGATGGGTGCAGGGGATGGTGGTAGAATGATGGAGAGAGGAGTCAACGTGAAGACAGAGTATGGGAGAATGTTTATTTTTATATTGCGGATGATTTTGGTTTTTGGTGGTGAATCTGAAGAGATTTGAGAAGTGATAGAGGGATTTGCCAGGTTTGTGTAAAAGGAGGGGTTTGAAAGTAAAACGTAGATAAGAGTAAGTTATAGTTGTAAGTGAGGACCATGTCACTCGGTTTCAAAAGCTTGTGAAGTTATGTTGAAAGGCGAGCAATTGAGACAAGGGTGTCTGAGTTTAAATATTTAGGTATAATGTTAAATGATAAGGAACGGAGGATGCAGAGGTAGCATGAATAGATCACAATTGGACAGGAAGGTGGCTGGTTGCAATTAAAATCGTTGGTGATGTAAAGCGACTAAGTCTTGAGTGAGTGAGCGTAGGGAGTTACATGAGGGTATGTTTTACCTGTGTTAATGCATATAGTAGTAGGACTATGTTCTGGAATAAGCGGTATATATCTTAAAGTACAATGTGTTCAGAATGACAATCTTAGGGGTGTGTTAGGTGTGAGAATAATGATAAAATGAGGGATAAACGTATTACAGAGTTATATGGTGTGAAAAAGGGATAAATGATGTGAGAATAAATGAAAGTACGTTGAGATGGTTTGTCATTGGTGGAAAGGTCATGGAGCATGATAGTGTTTGGGGTTAAGCGGAGGTAAGCTGGTGATGTGCTCTGTAATACGAATACGGCTGAGAGCGACCAAAGAAAAAGTGGATTTGTGACGTCAGTAAGAATAGCTCTGGAGGAGAAGAAATGTGAGGTTTGCCAAGGAGAGGCGAAAAGGAAGTGCGTCTATGAATAGAGTGATGGCGGTGTTTGTGTATGGGGAGGCCCTAATGGTTGTAGCCCACCTTGGGCAAGGGATAACCCCACGATTGACGAGATGCCACATCACTGAGCGCTATGTTCGTGTCCCGTTTCGCAAGCTCTAGAGTGGATTCTCTACTGCGACGGCGTTCTCACAAAAAAGCTTATAAAGGAGTGTTAAAGCTGTGGTTTCTTATTTTATGAGACTTTGCGTTCATTATTTCTTCTACGACTTTTACTGATTTCTGTTCGAGTTGTTTACTCACACCTTACCCCTAGTCTTGGGAAAGGAAGGTGGCGTGATGATATATATATATATATATATACTATTATAGTATACAAATATATATAAGTTATATAATTATTATACTATATATATACAAAGATACATATATTTTATATATAATACTTATTATATATGATATATTATATTATCATAATATAGTAGATATATAGATATTATTTTTTATTTATATAGCCTTTTTGGTGGCGGTGTGCAGGAATAGCCCAGCTCAATATGCACTATCTAAAGAGCTGCCAAAATATGTGTTGGAACATCCAAACTCTGTTGGGTTAGCAAACTAATCAATAATAGCTCTTATGTTAATAGATGTCTAAGAAAAAAAGATTAAAAAATATTTAAATTACAAACCACAGTGAATATCGCACGAGAGATGGGCACTTTCAACGTGTTATACCCACAAAATGAGAGACTTACGAACCTTCCTCCTCGATTCAGACAAGATATAGGTTAGCCTTTTAGAAGGTGTTGGATGATACGCATTATAGTATACAAAAAAGCAAAGGCGGATTGAGAGTGTCCCATGGGAGGAAACAAATCAAACTGAAAGATGTTGCTGATGTAGATGAACAGATTTCTGAATGAGGCGTACGGTAGGCTTTGCAGGCGGGGGGAGGATCCCGTGACGATGCAGTAGCTGTGAGTGATATTCATGTGGGCCGGAATCGCGATTTCTAAAGTTTGACCCTCGCAATATAATACGTCTTTGACCCAGACAACTCCTGTTCAGTCGAAGAGTAGGTGAGAATTTACAATGTCGTGAAGTGAGTAGGATAAAAATTCAAGGTTGATATATGAAAGTAAGATGACCTTGTATCGGAATGACATCTGGGAGATACCGAGAATAGTTACAGAAAGAGGAGGAGGACACTTCGGCATCTCTGTCAAAGGTTTCAATGCTAGTCACCCCACTTGAAGTGGAGGTTAAAACATGACTGTATAGAGTTCATTTTTTGCTCACGAGAAGAATTAGCCACGCGCGGGAAGAAATTGTTAGTTACCGACCAGTTAGATTACCATTGATATATGTAATAAGAGGTAAGAGTAGGAGGCTGAGCTTTTGGAGAGCACCGAGGGCAGAATCCGAACATATATACAAAGGGTTTGGTCTTGATTAAAAGATAAAAAATTCAGACAGAGGGCAATCTATATATAGTCATTAACTCCTGCTAGCTATAAATTGAAAGCATGGAAGCATGATGGAGAGTAAACTGTGTAGTCGTGATGCCCCTGCGATTCTGCATCGTTCTCGTGGCACAACAAGCGGTCTGCTCGAAATATATGTTGCTAAGAATATATACATAGACGCGATGCAAGCAAGCCTTTTTAGCGCATAAATTACGGGAAACTCTGCTTAGATAGACAAAGTGATTATTGACAATATACCTGACCACTTGTCCAAAAGTGAATAAACGCTAGTAATATAATACAAATCTGAACAATTAAGACGAAGAAGACTCCCAAACACACAAGAATAAAAACCAGAGGAGAATATCTATAGCAAAGTGAATTGTGATCGTTTGGTACGATTTAAACATAATGTATTCGGAACATTGATGAGGGAATCAGCTATCAACACACGTTATATTTTTTGACGAAGAAGAGGATATTATCTATGAGGAAATACCACGTACGTGGGCACTACTAACGGTATATTGATTATAAGCATTCTATTTGTTCAGAGAGTCTAAACCAATTGCTATGGTGATTAAGGGATTTGAATGAATTAATTCTATATATAAACATAAATATTTAATTATTATGATTGTATGGTATATTGATAGTGATGTACGGAATGATACGTCTAGAAAATTAAAAAATATTGGATATAGTGAAACAGCTTCCCTCTCTTACAATCGGTTTCTATGCCGCGGTGAAGATGGTAAGGTACATTTGTGAAAGAAAAAATGATGGGGGAAGATATGAGAGCGGCTGAGATCAGAAAAGATGCAGAAACACTACTCCGTCCCGTTGTATAGCTGATGGTAAATAATGGATTGGATCCGCCATGAAATGCAGAATGAGACAATAATGATGCCTTTAACAAGGCGGTAGGGTGGCTGGATTTGGAAAGATAGGACAGGGTCAGGCAAATGGAGGGAGCTGGGAATAGCCAATAATAGAACGGTAGCACCTTTTTTCAAAGGCATGTTGAGAAAGTTAGAAAGTTATAAACTGTGTTTGCAAATGGCCAGCAAGGAAGATTCTGGGGTACCTCTCGCAGAATCGGTATCAGTTCAGGCAGCATTAGGGTTTGAAAGCGTAGATAGCTTGTGCACATGATATATTCTCTTTACAGGAAGAGAGGCATTATATAGACCTCAACTTCGAGGCTTACTCGGGGGGAGGTGGAGGATAGGACGACTCCCTTGGAGATACGGACCGCTTTGTCTTGAATAGGATCTGACAGGTGTAGTAGAGTTTGGGAGGTCTGACCGTATACTACGCATCCATAGTCTAACTTCGATCGGATTAGGGCGATATTAAGAAGTGAAAGTGACTTGCTATCAGCGCCCCAGGTTTTTGAGGTAAGGTTACTCAATAGGTCAAGCGCCTAATGACGTCTTTTTCTGTTTTTTAATGTACGATAAGTATGTCAGG
>JABUQX010060402.1:20000-30000 GCA_015478945.1 Trachelipus rathkii
ATATATATATATATATATATATATATATATAATATTAATATATATATATTATATATATATTATATATCAAGGCACTTTCCCAGCGAAAAAGCAAATTTGCAAACTTGCACAATAGCCTACAGCCCTACCTTTCTAGCTTTCCCCTATATATATATATATATAATATATAATTATAATATATATATATATATATATATATATATATAATATATATATAAATATTATATATATATAATATATAATATAGTATATAGTATATATATATATATATATAATATATATATATATATATATATATATAATATATATATATAATCAGCACTTAAAAAATATATTTCACAATCTTTTTGAACTGTATACAAATGATTAATTTTTGCCATAAGAAGAGAGCCGCTCTTTTTAGGGCAAACAATTTACATTCTTTGTGTTTTAATAATGGAGGATTCCAATATTGAGAATTTTTGGGACCCCATTTTAGCCCCCACCTAAAAATGGAACATAAACAATTCTTAATTTTCAGACAATTTTGATGGAAAAAAAGCAAACCGAGCTTTTTTGACCCTGTAGAACCGTCATTTTCAGTTGTTCTGTGTGTGTAGTCATTGTTTTCGGCGTTTTCATTTTTTCAGAAACCTAATTTTTTGACATTTTTTGTCCAACTTCTACAATTTTTTTCAAAATGACTTCAAACTTGAAATTACATAGATGGGTCTATTACGCACAAAAATGCAATTTTTTTATGTTTTTTGATTTTTGGAAAATTGTGGCTCATCAAATAAATAAAAAAAGTAGGTTTGAAATTCGACATTGCATTAACTTTTCCCCAAAATCAAAAAACTAATATGTGCAATTTGTGCTTAATAGACCCATCTTTGTATTTTCCAAGTTTGAAGTACTTTAGGAACAATATTACTGATCCCTTGAATGCCACTAAAATATCAAAAATTAAGGTTCTGAAAAAAATGAAAACGCCCAAAACAATGACTACACACACAGAAAAAACACTCTGAAAAATGACGTTCTACTACAGGACAAAAAAAAAGCTGGCGTTTGACGTTTTTTTTCCCATCAAAATTGGCTGAAAATTAAGAATTTTAATGTCATTTTTAGGTGGGGCCTAAAATGGGGTCCCAAAAAATTCCCCAATATTGGATGCTGCCCTTAGAAACTCAATTAAATATAGATTTAATGGGAAAACTACTTTGAAAAGTGTCCTTAATTATTATTATTATCATTTGTACTTTAAAATAATTGTTTCCTTTTTCTAACTTTTTTTCCAGTGATGAAGAAAACATTCTATATATTTGCACCGAATCATTGTCCCTCTTAACACTTGTTACCAAGATTTCTACATTTAATACCTATTTATCTAACTTTCTGCTTTGACAATCCTCTCTGTAGTCTTCCCTGCTTTTAGGCGGCATTCTATTGTAAGTCATATAGTATAATATATATATATATATATATAATATATATATAAATATATATATATATATAATATATATATATATATTATTATAATATATATATATATATAATATTAAATAATATTATATATATATAATATATATATAATATAATCTATATATATATATAAATATTTGCTAATTAATGTTCAAATTACTGTCTGGATAATTATTTCTTGTAGCTATTTTAAAAAAGGAAAAAAAAATTTGAATTATCACACATGATAAATTTGTTGCTTAGAGGCCTCGCTTAGTGATAATTAAATTACTCTCTGACTGAACACAACTGACACATTATGAAGGTACTGGTTCATATTAATGTGTTTAATGCAAAATGCAGTGCTAATGGCCGTCCCGAGTATTGTCGGTACCTGTATTTTAATCATATGAATGAAGCTCCGCATCTCCAGAAGAATTTACTAATGATATGCGATGCTATGATAATGAAATTGCATACTCTGCAATACAATCATTGAGGACAATCTAAAATTGAATTTATTACAACTCTTTTAAAATAAGTAAACGGTAACAACTTTAAAGAAGATACTCCTCTCTGCTTGTTACTTTTCTTTACGATTGGCTAAATCAATACAATTCGTTGTTAGTATAATTCAAAAAAATTAAAAGGGACCTCTTAAATTATTGCGTGTTTATTTAGGCCCTGCAGCGTCAAAAAGGGTTTTTGGGTCAATTTATTGTCAGAACCAACTCTTAAAATAATAAAGACTTTCACTCCATGCAAGACCATTAATTCTCAGTGCATAGATGCTGCTGTAGCAGGGAGAAATTTTGAACAAATAATTTTAATAAACGTGTATGTTTTTTGAACAATTAAAGAATTGTTAACGATTATGATAGAAAAAATGGTTTCACCTTTGATCTTCTGTGGAACCCAATGATCTAGCTGTTCGAGGCAGTACTGCAGATACCGGGTAATTTTTCGGATTTGTTAAAACTCAGAGTTGGCTGGTGATTCTGTGCTTACTGAGCATTTACAATCAAATGGAGGTAATCAAAAATACACATCACATATGGTCCAGAATGAGCTCATATCCATATGCGGAACCTAATTTGTAAAAACATTGTGGAGGAAGTGAACGATAGTGAATACTTTTCACTTTTAGCGGATAAACAGCAGACATTTCTGGGGTGGAGCTGCAATTAGCGTTCGTTTCGTTGATAAGGAGTTGAAAGTTAGAGAACATTTTTAAGGTTTTAACAACGTTGAAAAAATAAAAGCTGAAGCTATATAGCAGAAGTCATTTATTGACTACAAGAGAAGCTTAATACAATTTAAATATGAATAAAGTCGTTGAACTTGGATTGATGCTCAACCATGGCTGGAAAAGAAAATGGAGTACAGAAAATAATAAAGAAATCATATCCCAGAGGCCAAATTTTTCTCACCCAGTGCTTTCTTCTCCATCGCTTAAAGTTTAGTTGTCAATGCTTTGATATTGTTCCCGAATTTCGAATACTGTGGGCACAGTGGAAAGAAGTTAAATCAAGAATTTTTTTGAAAGCCCCATTGCGGTAAGGAAACTGATAATGAATAATACCAGTGCTATTGCGAAACAAGATGGTCCTCAAAATACAAGTCCAATCAAATTTTTTTCAGAAATTTCATATTCACATTAAATCATTTTGGAAACTTTGTCATCAGATTCAGAGAAGTAACAAAGGCCACAGGAACAGCAGCATTCAACTTTCGTCAGCAAAAAGAACTCCTAAATTCATTATATTTGCTTAGTTATCATGGCCAAGTATTCCTCTTACTTTGAGACCCTGTCACGAACATTCTTCAAACTAAAAATATCAAATCTGGAAGAGGTTCACAGTCACGTTGAAAAGGTGTTAGAAATAGTAAAAAACAATAGAGACGAAAAAACATGTCCAGCGTCGTTTTCAAGAATTTTTACCAAGTGCTTAACGAAACTTAACAGAATTTTTATATATGAATTCCTAAATGCCAAACGTATAGTGTCAACAAATGCAATAGACCTACACTTTTCGTGTAGTCTGTTTGGAGGATATTTCAGGTTTCTTATTTATATCATACCTAGATTCACTGATTTTGTCTCTGCATGTCAGATTTTTCGGAAGACAACAGAATACCAACATTTTCTCTGTAAATTTTACATCCCTCCTAGAAATAAAATTTAAACCATATCTAAATAAAAAAAACAGAAAAAAGTGAATTAACTTATATCAAATGATATTGAATTTTGAGTAACATGGAAAGGTGAAATAGCAGAAATCATGGGTTCAACTTAGGAAAGAATCAGAATGGGGAACACAAGGGTTAATGTAGACGCAAAATGTGTGCCCTAATAGTGAACCTGAATCCTTAAACATGCGCTTTTTTTCCCTGTTGTTTTACAAGCAATTAAAATTCTTCAAACGCTTCCACCAACGACTTGCACAATTGGAAGATAATTGTTTAAGAAAAGTTTAAAAACTTGGCTCCACACGTCCATACGGACTTTTCTGAAGATCGAATTAAATGGTTATGTTTGTTCATGTTTCAAGAGAAAAAGTTTTTGAGGAAAAAAAACCACAACTAATTGATGATGTTATAACATAAGAATTTGGAAAGGAAAGGAGAAGAATTAAATTTTTATTTCCAAATCACAATAATTAAACTGAAATAAAAAAACAATCAAATTAGTTCTTTAAGAGATTGCCTCATACCAAATCCAAATATTTTTATCGCAAACTACTTTTAATAGTTCAATTTACTTGTAATAAAGTAACTAAAAAAAGGCATACATGACTTACAAACAGTCTTTCCAAAATTTAATTCTACTGACAATAGTGAATTAAGCATCAATTCATGACCATTTTTATTAAACAAAAAATTTATAAAAATTTTTTTTGGGGAAAAAATTCCCCCCCAAATTCAAATACAGTGCGCGGGAAGTAAACGTCGAAGACGGTCAGAAGAAAAAAGAAAAACGCAACCATAACCTTGTAAGTACCCATTATATATATATAATATATATATATATAATATATATATATTATATAAAGTATAATTATATTATAACTATATATATATATATATAATATATATAATCTAATGCTTCTTGTTGTAATTCCGAATTAAAAAAAAATGGCCCCCCTTAGATTTCAATCCTTGCCGCGCCCATGTATATATATATGATACTATTATGTAATATAGTATATTTATATATATAGGTCATTATATATATATATATAATCATGTAGTATATATAGGATATATATAAGTAATATAAGTAATATATATATATATTATATATATATATATAATATATATATTTTATTATACATATATTATATATATATATATAATATATAGTATATATATATATATATATATATATATATATAATATATATATAAGATATATTATATATATAATATATATAATATATAAATATACATATTATATATATATAATATATAATATAATATAATATATATATATATATCTATATATATATATATTATATATATATATATATATATATATAATATATATATATATATATTGTTATTGAGTGGGTGTACAATTCCTCAAGGCGGCAAAACTAAAGAGAGGCTATAATAGGTTGGAAACCCAACTCTATGTGTGAGTCCTAACAGAATTCTATTAATATATGTCAAAAATAATTCTATTAACCTATGCAAAAATAAAATTACTTAAATATTACAGAATACTCAGTTCTTGGGGAAAGGTTAATATTGAGCTACTATTGAAATGAGACAATTCAGACTAGACTAGAATAGCCTTTTTAAATAGTGTTATGAACTATGGTGTAGGAAAATGGCGACGGTTCATGGAGTTCAGTTGAGGACAATCAGAGAAGATGTGGTGAACAGATTGTTGGTTGTGGCGACGGCAAAATTTGCATGCTTGGGGAGGATCCCGTAATATGTAGTGGCTGTGCGTGATATTGGTGTGGCCAATGCGAAGGCGTGCGAGGATCACCTCCTGGAAACGATTTTGTCTGTGAGAGGAAGATCATCCACTAATGTTCGGCTTTATATTCTAAGTTTCACCCCTCTTTGATCACTCGCCCAACAGTCCTGCCTTTAAGACCGGAATCCTTGTCTAAGAGCAGGATAATAATAATCAGTTACAGAAAAAGGAGGAGACCACACCGGCCTCTCTGTCAGCTTTGTTTCCAGTCACCCTTACGTGAGAGGTGCTTAATAGAATGTGATTTGTTTCTTGCGAGAGTGGAGCACCAGAAGAAATTGTTGTACAGCGGATATCATTGTGTTTTTAGAGTAGGGTGCTTTGAGCGAATGGAGAGCGCTGAACGAATCTGAATAGGGTGGTCTTAGATAAGGAATAAAATTCGAGAAAGGGCAATCATTATATCCATTAAGTCTACAGTAAAAATTGAAGCATGAGGGGGGAGGGTATGTTAGAGGTTGTGGTCGGGAAAGATAGAAAACGCACCCACGCCGTCTCATGTTTAGAGTCATCAGTAAACACCGGAGTGGATCCCCCGTGAACTGCAGAGTGAGACAAGAATGATGCCTTTTACATGGCGTCCGGGTGGCTGGATTTGGAGAGGGAGTTCAGAATTAGTCAGATGGTGGGGAAATGGAAATGGTCAAAGAACGGCAGCACCATTTCCAAAAGGATGTTGAGGAAGTTAAAAAATGTTACAAACTGTGCTTGCAAATGATAAGTTAGTAGGAGTCTGAAGTATTTTTCGCAGAATCGGTGTCAGAGCAGACGGTATTGTGGTTTGAAAAATAAGATAACTTGTGCACCTGATAAATTTCCTTTGCAGAAAGAGTGGCATCATATCGGCTTCAACTTCGAGGCTTACCCAGGGTACGATAAAAAGAGGCGTACTACGCTCGATCATAACTCCAGCGGGAATGAGGTTCTAACAGTGGTTTTGTTGTGATTTCATGTAAGGCTATCGGGCAATAGTCTCTGCTGCACAAATAATCGAAGTGGAACCATATGAAGCAATCCATAAGAGAGTGGGGACAAAAGGAGATATGTATACAGGTGGAGGTGTGTGTATCTAAACGTTCATAGATAGTGAGTCCCTTCGTCCCAGTGTTAAGGCATACCTGGGAGAAATTAGTTAGGAGAACGACAAGGATTATAGCCTTGGGCGAGGTGACGGAATCACCTCAAAATCCCAAATGGGTGGCGAAGGTTGAAATCTCCTAATATGACAACCGGAGGGGGGAAACTGTTTGGAAAGGCCGACTAGGTCGGCCTTAGTGAACTTGCTACTAGGGGCCAAGTAGATTGAACATACAGTGAAATCAGTGTACAGATGGATTCTTGCTGTCACTTCTTGAAGTCTAGTTCAAAGAGGGACCGAAGAATATGGGACAGACTTACAAATGAGAATTCTGGAACCTCCCTTATTGTTGTCTTCTCGTTTCATAGATGTAGTGACGACTTTTATTCCGATGGTATGAAGAGATCGCGATGACATATACACTTTGGTGTACATAAATTTGTCAATTGAACAAGTTTTTCAAAATTCGAATAGTATCCACGACAATTCCATTGAAGCAAGATGGCCATGCTGTGTTGTTATGAGTACTATGAAGACGGTCTTCTTGAGACTATTGTCCCTATCTGGTTAGAGGCAATGTCAGAAGAAGATTGGTCAGAGGGTTGGTTGGTGGGTTGTTCCACAGCTGTGGTTGATTGGGCACAATCTACTGATGTCGATGTGTCCTGCTTTAAAAATTGAGATGTTTTATATGTTAGCGAATACCCTTGGTTTGGTGCCCAATCTTTTGTTTCTTGTCAAGGGCATCATTTTCAGTAGAAATAATGGTGAAAGACGGATTATGGGATATATATGCAGTCCTCTTAAGTGGGTTTGGCGAGCTCATCGGGAGGGTAGGGGCAGAGTTTCTGGGCAGGAAATGCTCTCCAAGCTTTGTGGTTGGTGAGCAAACTTAGTTTGGTTGAAAACCAATGCTCTCTGTAGGGTTGTTGAACGCATCTTTGGGGGGGGAGATTGGATCGTGGGCTGCTTTCGAACTATTTGTATAGTCGGGAATATAGGTAATTCAGGTTGGCAGGTTGCAGTAATGTCACTCGGTCTCCTACAGTATTTTAGGAGATGACCAAATCACTGGCATTTAAAGCAACATCTGGGTCTGGAAATAAACGGACAAACACTGTAGGTTGTAAACAATATTTTCACCTTTGTAGGTGGAAAATGGGTGTTAAAAGAACATAGGATTTGGAGTCAGAAGCAGAGTCTCGACGTGAAGAATATATATATATATATATATATATATATATATATATATATATATATATATATATATATATATATATATATATATATATATATATATATATATATATATATATATATATATATATAGTTTAAATTTAACGCAATCTTTTTAAAATAACGTCATTACCCAGTTTACACTGCAGTAATAAACAACACTTATCTTTTTACAAATGTAATGCTTTTTAATGAATCACTGTTTTTAATTAATATATTTACAACTGTCACACAAGTCGAAAACATGAAGCGATCAGAGATATAAGTGAGAAATAAAGGGCTGCCAAATTCAACATTTTCAACTTTCAAGATATGAAGAGAAAATTGTCAACGTAAAGTTAAACGTACAATGCAAACATTGTTCAATTAATGATAAAATAATTAGGTACTATAATAATGTTATTTCTTTCTAAATATTAGCGAGAAAATAATATATATACTAGTAATTTTATAATTATTCTGCAGTCTGCCATGCATTTATAGTATAGTGAAACAGATTACTGTATTGTTTTAGTTTTAAAAACATCAAATTTAATGCCCCCAAACACTATTTTAACCCCCAAATCTTCATATCTTTATATCTAGCAAGAAAAAGACAAAAAAAAACAGTTAAATCTAGAATTATTTAGGCAAATCCTGCTAGATTTAGATTTTTTTAAATATTTTAGTAAAAATAATTTATAATTCACTAAAACATATAAACAAAAACATCAAATTAAATTCAGTTTAAACATAGATACAGTGGGAAGGTAAAAAGGGAAAGGTCCTACATACTTACTCTCAAAAGAATATAACTATTTGCATCATTTCCTACGAAAAAATTTTTTTTTTGAAAAATAATAAATAATAATAAAATAATAAATAACTAAATCCACCAAATTAACAAGGTTATATATATATATATATATATATATATATATATATATATATATCTATCTCTTCTGCAATCTTTCTCACTCTCTGCTCTCATATATATATATATATGCTTATATATGCTTTCCTGTATATATATATATATGCTCATAACTTATGCTATATGTCTCAGTTGATACCAGATCTTTCTCCTCCACCAAGGATTTTGTTTGGAAGAGAAAAAAATTGCACTAAATGGAGGGAGGAGAAGGCTCTGGAGATTACATTCCGGTCCATTCTCCTTCCATTCTCCATTAAATATCTCCACTCAGTGTGCTTCCTCATTCAAATAGCCCTATATACTGAACTATCTCCTGCTCTCTGTCTATTTTTTTAACGCCTGAATCTGAAAAGTTCGGAACAGTTTCTCCCTCTCTTTCACACATCCCTATCCAAAAGACGGATGAAGCTTAAACCCCCCTCTCCCATATATGAGAGCAGTACTCCATACAAGGGCGAATGAGATCCTTGTATAGCTGGAGTAACTGAGAAGAAGAAACAAAATATTCTAGTCTAAGCAAAACTCCAAATTTCTTTGGGTTCGCCTGTGTAACCGTTGTGATCGATAGTGGCGTCCATGATATTTTTTTCGTTTATATTAAGACAAAGGATATTGTTAACAGGAGAGAAGGGAGATCCATTGATAGAGATAGAAGCTTAGAAAATGTCTTAAAGAAGGAGATTTGTAGAAGTTGGGTATTTAAAGTGTTGAATTTGATAAGATTGACACAACCCTCCTGGAAAATTATATCCCGATCAACAAAATTAGAATCGGAAAGTTTAAGACGAAAGGCATCCCTGGTTGCAAATGAAGGGAGCAGATTTGAAATCGATAGAAGAACGGAGGGTCGAATTATCGGCATATGGATTGGATAGAGGTAGATGAGCAGCTGAGAAGTTTATTAATGAAAAGTAAGAATAGATTATGAGATAAGACAGAACTCTGAGGAACACCACTATTGACAGGGAAGGAAGAAAAAATCTCTTCATCAACAACATCCGAAAGGAGGAGTGTTCAAAAAGTATTATTTCTTCATTAACAAATGAAGCTAGGGAGGCGAGGTTTGGTGCTCTTATGTAGGCGATCCTAATACGCATGCGTGAATGTTTTCACACATGCAGAAACTGTCAGTCGCCGGCAAATCGCTGATGAGTGAGGAGGTGTAAGTGAGTGCCGTCGGATTTTCGTTTTTGACAAATGACGGAAAAGCTTAAACAATGCTACTACATCAAATTTTGTGTAAAGCTTGGCGATTCCCAAGTGCAAACGATCCGTAAAATTTAAGAGGCCTTCGGGAACGACGCAACGGGCACCACACAGATAAATGAGTGGTGCAACCGTTT